>OENM01000210.1:54559-75775 GCA_900239745.1 Rotaria magnacalcarata
GGGGGGGGCTTAAACAAGGAAAATGTAGAGTTCACATTTTCGTCTTCAGTAAATTACGTTTTGAATAAATTAAAATTTTCAAAAAGAATTAAAATAAACATTTTTTAAGAACACAAATTTTCTATAGGTTTATTTGCGAGGTTAAAAATATGAATGTACAATTTGTCAAATTAATTTTGCGATCCCTCGTTGTCATTCCATAGTTAGTTGTTGACTTGAAACATTTAAATAAAATAAAAACAAAGACTTTTCAACGATAAATCAATCATCATACTCATTACATTGTTCATCTTCTGTATTCTAAATTAGAAAAAAATCTAAAAGATTTGTTTGATTTTAGATGGCACATGTAGGTGTTGGAATAATGGGTCGTGAAGGTGTTCAAGCAGCATGTGCATCCGATTATACTATAGGTCAATTTCGATTTTTAACTAAACTGTTATTTGTTCATGGTGTGTGGAGTTATCGTCGTTTGTGCAAAGTATTATTGTATTCATTTTATAAAAATATTTGTCTATATGTTATGGAGGTTAGTCTACATTCTAGAGAAAAAAACTGACAATAATAAAGAAACTTTTTATTGTTTATTAGCTTTGGTTTGCATTACATAGTGGATTTTCTGGTCAAATTCTATTTGAAAGATGGACAATTGCTATCTATAATGTATTGTTTACTGCAGCACCGCCACTAGCACTTGGACTATTAGATCGTTGTTGTAGTGCAAAAACCATGATGGATTCTCCAGCTATTTATAGAATGTCACAAAATCGATCAGATTTTAATATTAAGGTTAGTTGAAATTTTAATTTTTTTGAAACAAAAACCTGTTGCAATTGATAGATTTTCTGGACTTGGTGTCTCAATGCTGTTTATCACTCAGTTATTCTGTACTTTATGTCATATGCTATGCTTCGACATGGTATGTTTACCGTGTTGTTTTATTTTCCGATTAAAAATCTCGACTTACAACAAAAAAAAAGACACGAGAGAATAAAAATTCATGCTATTTAGATGTTGCACATTCTGATGGAATGGTTCTCGGAGATCATTTATTTTTTGGCAACTGCATTTATACTGTAAATTTAGTTGGTTGTTTTTTTATTACCAATATTAATCTGACTGTAGACGTATAAAAAAATCCACTTTTCTAACCTGTAAAATGCATATTTGAATTTCTTCTAACACATGACTAATTCAAAAGAATTGCATGCTACTGTTCCTTGTATTTATTGTTGTTGTTTTTTCTCTCTATCTACCTATAGACGTTGCATTTCGCAACGGACAAGTGGGTACTTCTCTACTACTAGGCAATATGATCTATACAGTATGTTTCACTTGCTGCTGCTGCTGCTTGTCTACTTGTGCGTATTGAGAGAACACAAACTGATGACTATTTTGATTTCTAGTATGTCGTCATTGTCGTTTGTCTTAAAGCCGGACTCGAAAGTGATTCATGGACATTGGTAAGTTAAATAAAGAGTGTTATTTCTTTTGTTTTCTTCATCGGATATCTTTTTTACTAGCTAATGCATATTGCTATTTGGGGAAGTATAGCTTCATGGTTTATATTTTTTTCTATATACAGTTATGTTTGGCCAACATTTCCAGTTGCTGCAGAAATGCGTGGTATGGTAAGTTAAACGAATATGACAGTATTATGTTTCCTGAATCGATAAAATTCCATAAATTCATAATTGATTGTATTTCTTTCAAGGTTCAATATGTTTTTTCAAGTTCATACTTTTGGTTTGGTTTAATATTAATTCCAATAACAACATTATTAGCTGATTTTGTTTATAATTGGTAAAAATTGATGCATTAAGAAAACAAAATAGTTTATGGTAAAACATATATTATTACTTTTATTTAGTATTCAACGAACTTATTTCAAAACATTAATGCAAGAAGTACAAGAAAAAGAAATCGCTCATCAAGATCCATCCGACTTAGTGGCGGCAAGACAACCATCGTCTGTATCACGTGTTTCTGAACGATTAGCTTTATTGAAAAATGTTTTTATTCGAACAAGAATATCAAGAGTAGTTGAAGTGGATGATAGACCTTATCGTAATATACTGAAATAAAAATTTTAATGTTAATATTAGATTATGTTCTGTTGTTTTTTTTAGATGGATTTGCTTTTTCACAAGAAGAGAATGGTGTTGTTCCACAAGATCAATTAATACGAAATTATGATACGAATATAGCAAAACCTCCAGGTTTATAAAATAGGAATGATCGATTGAACTAGTCAAGAAAAACAAAATTGATTTTATTTTTCCAAGCAAATCTTCTTTTTCAACGAGCAAATTGTCCCATTAAACTTTATTGTTCATTTATTTATATTGATTATCTAACATCTTATTTTTCGATATTCTATTCCATGATTGTTTGTTTTATGATTTACATTATATTTTTATTTTTATTCTATTAATTTTGGCATTGTTCACTGATGATATTACACACATGAAGCGAGATTTCAAATCTGCATAAATTAATGTTATGTATATAATTATATGAGCTAATTGCAAGTTTATTGTACCGTTCGATAAAAACAAATCGTCGAAAAAACATTTTCGATTTTAGAGGTTATGAGTCATGCATTTTAGTGTACTAGGCGAGAGAAGAATATGTATACATTCTCCCGACTACCACTCTTAAACTGACCGAGCTGCAAGAGTTTTTGAAAAATATATACGAAAAGCCATCAAATTATTAGTGGCAGTGCAGTCATTTTTCATTCCCCCGATGTTTTTCAAAAAAAATCAACATGATGAGGATCAGCATTGAATTCTGAACAAAACGGGCTAGTTAATTTTTGGCATAAGACAAACAATTTTTTCAAAAAAAATTTTGTGCTGTGGTACCCCTCAGTAACGAAAATTTTTTTTGTTTCAAATTTCGGATCTAACTTAGATAATTGGTAGGTTACCGACATTGCTAATCAGGAATATGATATTCATTTTAAAAATGACCGTAATACTACTCATATAATAATCTCGCGTGATATTTTCTTGAGAAAATCTCATGTGACATTTTTACAGTATTTTTTCTTTTTTGTACGAAAGAAAAACTTTCTGATCTTGATATTTTGTACATTGGTTGACCACAATGAGTGAATAAAATGGTCAAAGTTTCGTCGCAATCTGACTTAGTCTAAGAGAGTTATGTTCCGAACAAATCGAAAAATCTCGCGTGACATATTGTGTGTCAACTGAATTTTTAAATTTCATTTCATTTTATTTTTCAACAACAAATAGGACAATTCTCTGATCGTGTTTAGTAGTTTTATATAGTACCAATACCAACTGCCTTTATCTAACACCAGCCTTATCAATTTTACACGGGTCATTGTGTTTCAAAATGAAATTTAATCTCGCGTGACAGAAAATTGATAGTTGTTTGTACACATGGTACTGTTAGAAAACTATAACAAAAAACACGTCGAAAGAACGACTGTATACTGTAAATATCACCAACTGTCAAAACTCAAATGACAAGTAACGAATTGGTCATACGACTTTTCCTCTAATATATGGCAGCAGATATCTGACTTTTGAGCTTTGTGCAGCCAATATCTCAGGATTCATTGAAGAGAACCTTGCGATTTTTTCATGTGGCAGTGAGGAGTTTTTAGTAGAACATATGGTAAAAAAATCCCAAGGATTGGTTGAGTAGAACTCGAGATATTCAAATTTTACGTTCAAGAATACAACGGTACAATAAACTTGCAATTAGCTCATATATATATATAATTATATTTAAAAAGAAAAAAAAATCCCAAAATTCATTCCCACAGATGTCTATCAAAAGATAAGTTGTGGTTGCTTATTCGCGTAAAGCAAAAGTATTCGTGGACGGAACACGTGTAAAAACTATGAAATTGAATAATTTCATGGTACTTGACTCTCGCTAGCCGTATATCGTAAGAGAACTAATAAGAATAAGATCAAACAAATAAATGATGACATATGTAAATCGATTATAATACTTTCAGCACAATTATGAATGTCATCTATAAAAAGAAAAGAAAGAGATTCATTGATTTCAATATAAAACGAAGAAAAAGAAAATAAACTTACGAACAATCAGATCTACTCCAGCAAAGAAACCAGTAGTTTGATCTAGACACATGTATGTTCCACTATCATTGTAGAGAATAGGTTTGATTTGTAAAAAATGACGTAATTGATCGGGAGAATAAGCTATATAACGATGAATATTTGAACGACCACGTTGCCAAATAACACGGGGTGGTTTTGAAGATGTATTTGTTTGAAAATACCAATCGAGTTTATGATGAGGAACATGTTCGGGCGTTGAACAATTAATAACAGCAAAATGGTCACTGATCGAGACAGACATTAAGTAAAACAATGGATTGATAGATGAATTATGAGTATGACTATAAGTAGGAGAACGTAATCGACGATAACGACGAAATGAATCATCTTCAATACATTCTAAATTAGAAAAGAAAAATAAGCATTTTTCTAATTTAAAAGAAAACTTCTAGAATAAAACAAAAATAGCTTACTTAGTCCAAGTAATTCAAACAGGATTAGTTTGACTAGTAGAAGTAATCGATAAGAGCCTAACATAGTTTTGATAGTAATGATACGTTCATTCAACAGTAGGATATAAATGACCTGTTGTGTATACTCAGCGATCAACACCACATGATCATGATGATGAAGATATTAGCGATCGCTAGATAAATGAAAAGAAAAGCAAGAAAATTGTTTTGTCATGAACCACTAATATCTTTATATCGCATCTTTCTCTTTTCTTTCATTATGTATGAAAGGAGAACGAATGCTCGTACGCTAATTCTGTAGCTATAGAAAAGACAGAGGGCAGTTTGATTAGGATGAGTGCTTTTTCCTCGGAGACAATATGGCTCTCATTTCTAGACATACTATCTTTCTTTTTCTATTCTGTTAGCATTCGTTCTGTTTCTATCGCTCATTCATTTGCTTAATCTAAGAATCGGTTTCGAAGTTAATTTGGCGTAATTGATTTCTAGTGTTTTCTTTCTAAAATAGCATAACTTATCGATCAATGAATATCTTAGAAATAATCTTACAGATATTCTGTATTCTATTCTTGGCATTCGTTTGTATATTCATATATATATACATATATCCTTACACACTTGTTCTTAATTCAGGTGTCCTTCATCGTTCTTAGTCCTATTATATGCTCGTAAAGAAAAAGAAGATAAAAAGAAAGACCATTTGTAATACTTTTCACTCATCGAACAAGTAGTTAGAAATGGTTGAAGTACAATTTGTTTTATAACTTCCGCTTTATTTCCTCTTCTTGCCGAGTTTCAATGGTTCTATGAATAAATCTTATATAATCTTTAGTCGATTTCGCAGCTTACTTTGTTAAATATTTGCTTTTTTTTTTACCTGCTAATATTAGAAAATAGATATGCTTTATTCTCAACTGCTCAACAATATACAACATATAAAAAATTGTATAAATTACATCGATGATACGATTCTCTTTCTTTTTTTTTTGATCAGCTGCAATCAAAAATTGTAATTATTAAAATGCAAGTAGATGTGCAAATTTGAATATATTTCTTCTTTTTTTTTTATTCATTGCGTAAATGATTTATATAAGTGCAATGAGTCCATGAAAAATATTATTACACGTTTACAAATACACGATGTGATCATCGTTCAACTGAACAACAAAGTTTAGAAATATTGAATAATAAAGAAAACATTTCTTAGAACATCGATCAACGTTGATAGTTTCATATAACTAGAGATAACCACAAGTTATTACTTGATCAGAATGTTTTGTTTTTTTTGAGACGGTTGATACAGTCTTCTCATGATGTATTTTTCTTAAATGATTATTGTTTTCTTTTGGTAACAAACATAACTAAATTCATTTTATTCTGAGCTAATACAGAATTAAAGAAAGTCTTGAAAAAGAAACCTTAAATATGTATTTAGATAATTTAGAATCTAAAATTGTAACCACAGCATGCTCTTATCTCTTGTTTAATAAAACTACTGAAGTTAACCAACATGCTAAGAAATGTATGGAAAAGACTTTGCGACGCTGTAGTTTATAGCTATTAGCACTGTCTCAATTCGAAATTCAACTAGACCATAGTTCGAATTGATTTTCACGTTCAATATTAACAAAATAGTTTCATACAATTCACAAAATAAGTAGAATTTAACTTTGATTATTTGTTAGAAAAAACAAAAAAAAAACTTATTCCTGGTTATCAATGCTAATTAGCTAAGTATTGAAATATTTAAAGTTGTGTTTTTCTCTAGCACAACAATGATCACATCGAAATATAAACTAATTATTTATTTGTTATTAACTCTTTCAACTCTAATGAACCGTTTATGTAATGAGTAAAAAAAATAAACTATTCATAGTTTTCACTCTCGGCACTATTCTCTAACATAATAATAAATGGTCATTTCTATGGGCACATTTATGTAAGAAAGAATAAGGCATCTTTTGTATATCTATGTTCTTCCTACTAATGCACATTAGCTTAGTCTTCACAGCACTTAAATAGCAAATGTAAAAAAAATTCTGTGGTTATTTCAGTGAACCAAAACTCAAACAAATCGATTTGAGTGAGAGAGAACTACGATAGTATAAATAACAGAGCAAAAATAAGTAACAACAGTTATAGACTTAATCGAATTGAGCGAGAGAAAAGGAAATCATCTTTATAAATAATAGTCTGATTTTTCTCTGTTGGTCATGCAATCGGGACCCATGGGACGAAAACATACTATCGTAATGAATAGCAATACAATTCATTAAAAGTTACTAACTATAAAAGTTACTGGTATATTTCATGTTTTATTTAAGAAGTCCCCATAGATTTGAATTCTTCTCTTTTTGTTATGGTCACTCAATAGCAATCAGATGTATACTATGTAGAAAATAGATTAGGAAGTAGATAGTTAATACTAATTAAGTATTAGTCGAGTGGACGAGACAACATTGAGTAATCTTATTACCTCTCATTTGTTTAATCAATTCGTTATATGCATTTAAGTACATGCAAAGACTATTCTTTTTATTCTGACTGATTGCACTTCATGTAATCTCATTCTAATGGTTACGGGGGGAAAATGAAAGAAAAAAAAAGAGAAGGCTGCCAATAAGACATCACATTCATCATAACGAAAATTCTCTCTCTCTCTCTCTACCTCCTAGCTAAAGAAAGACAAAGCACTTTTATTGCAACTGACTACACGGATATGACTAAAGTAAAATAAAAGACGATGATGACAATCCTAGTAGCGGCGTCATCGGAATGTGCGCAGCATTAAACATATGCAATCAACCGCACACTAAGGAAATGTGATAAGGGACGAACGGAAAGAAATCGCCTAAGAGGCAGCATACATAGCTATATAATCCTACGTTTTAGCCTTTTTTCTTTTTTTGTTAACACTATTTTATTACTTCATGCACATGTTGAATAGAAAAAAAAAATTCTTCATCGTACATCTATTGTTATATTTATGAACAATTACCTTTATGACTGATGAATTCAATGAATAAATAAGATAATGGTGACAGCAATAATTAATCTTTCTTATTTTGTGTTTCATTTATCTTTTCAAATAGAATGAGATATCGTTGTGTTCTCTTTGTCTCTCCTATATTTATACTTTCTGCGTATAGCTATCATTTTCCTTAAAAAGCTTTCGATGCATACGCTTATCATGCTTTAAAAAATAGAAAAAACGTTGAGAATCAATTACTTAAAATAGAATAGTGAAGAGACAGAGTCTATTGAATGAATCATTTTCTTTTTCCTTTTCTCTCTTTTCTATTATGCTGAAAATAACTGTGATCCTAAGATCTTAACAGTACTTGAATCATTTTCTTCTATTCTTCTTCAAACCATTTAATATTAATAGCTGAAAAAGATAATGAGGGTGAGTATCAAGTAAATCGATTGGATAATATAAATGGCAATGACAAGTGTTTTTCTCAAGTGTATTCTTACTATACGTTTGATTGATCAATGATCTAATTATTATCGTACTATTAAGTGTCTTGTATAGACTTTTTTGAAAACTTATAAATAAAACAAAAAAAAATAGAAAGATCATCCGGTGATAGTGTAACTTTGTTTACTCAACGTTCATTCTAAACATGGAATCGACGTGTAATTCTCTTCATAGAATACAAACAATATGTAGATGGGTGAATGTTCAAAAAAATAACTATTGATTGTACTTGTTACTCAATCTCTAGCGAATAGAAAAGTGCTTTTATTTTCATCATAATGCTACTCTAGTATTAAACATCGGAACTCATTCATGTCTGATAGAATATGTTGAATATATGTTTTGATGTCTTACTCATGATGCTTATTATCGTTTGTCAAGCTTCCGGAACGAACTATAAATGTTGATATTTGATGATTTGACAGTCATCTTTTCCATATTAACATTTATGAGCATTCTTGTTTCTATAGGGTTCATTGACATATAAATATTCTATTGAAAGAAAGTTTTGTAATCTAGTGTTTTCTTGTTTATGTAATGCAATCAATCTGATAGTTTTAAGTGCATCCATTTGTTTAGACTTCATTCATAATTGTTTTTGTTGTCTTATCTTTATTAGTTTCTAATTGATTTTAATAATCAGTAATCCATTAACATGAATAATTTTAATGATATAAAACTAATATTAGCCTTTACTGTTGTTAATAGAGTAAGATTAGACGAGAAAAAACAGCATCGAACAATCAATCTACCAATTGAATAAAATAAAACCATCATTATTTTTCAAATTTTATCCATTGAAAAAGACAAATGAAAAATCATAGTGAAAACTCAAAGAATCCAATATCAAGATGTATAAATTTTAGACAAGCTCTTATCATTATATTTCATTTACCATCTAGATTTTATGTACCTCTGATAGTTTTCATAGATGTGATAAATATTCTCCTTCATCGAAAAAAAAACAACTAATATGTTATGTTGAATACTTTGATTACTAGCGACAATTGATGACTTTCGGAGTTTTCCAAACATTTTCTTCGGTGAAAATGTTAACAATGAAAAGCAAATGAAATAAATACTTTGTAGAATAGACAGATCATATTCATTTTTATTTGATTAAAATTGAAAAATACGAGCCTTGTACAACCAAAAATCAGTAGTTATATTTTGTAGAATAACATCATTCTATACACTCTTGAGTCCCACATACATACATATATAAGCTTTTGAATTGAAACTCGGATTGAGAGACATACATTCGTAGTTTTAATTTCAATAAGAAAGGTTTAACTATTCAATAGAACCGATCTACGCCAGAAAGAAACTCAAGTACGATACTAAATAAATTCCTTCCATTATTTGCTTCATGAAAATTAGCACGGAATAAGAGGAAAACTATAATCATAGTGACTCGGTTGGTACAAGTTACAATCTAATAAAAAAAGTGTCCTTTAGCCAAATTCATCGATCCTCGAATTAGATATTGTCGAACTGTTTTGATCATAATCCATTGGAAAAAAAGTACGTTTCAATATCTTAGTTACAATTCTCATTCACACCCAAAATGTGCGATTTTCTTGTTTTTCTCAAAAGTGCCATGTAAAGTGAGGTGATTTTGACAATATGGCTGAATAGATAAAAACTATTTGAGTTTTCAATACATCAAGGAAATAAGTTTTTTATATTTAGATTTTAATTATTTTGAGGGTATGAATTTTATTGCGAGTAACGTTTTAACTCCACCCGAAAACAACAATAGTTCAACCATATTTCAATAATGCATTTACAAGATAAAAAAAATAGATCATTTTCTTTGTTCACTTTTTTCCTTGCAACTCTTCTTTTTTTGTTTTGTTTCTACCTACATGATACTTGTATAAAGTGTTCATCATCATTGAAATACAAACACATTGCACTAAGATGATTTGTCTGAAAATTCTACTTAAAAAAACATGTAATATAGTAATTTATTATGTTGTTTTTCGCATATTTCTGTTGTTATGTGGTAATTCAAAAACAGAAATTGTGATTCTGAAGCGATTCATTTCTCTACAGTCAATTATAATAGGGCTTGTTTTATCTAGTAAATGTAGGAATTAATTTTTTTTCGTATTATTCATCCACATCAATTCATATATTACTGTGATTTGCAATCAAAAGAAACATTCATTGATAAGAAATCAGAAATTTTTATGATCATAGCTGACCTATCTTTGGTAGTGATGTTAAAGAAGGACTACTTTTGTTGTATAATAATTATTATCTCGGTGAAACAACAAACATCTATGATATGGGAAGGCTTTTTCAACTTTTACAATCATAATCACGGATTCAGCTGTGATAAAAGCTGATTGTGAATTCTGATCAATAGTGCTGAATAAATTAAAATATACTGTGTATTCATACGAAAGTCTCCTAGCAGTTCTTTATCGATGATTAATTTTTTATAAAGCTGTTTTACTTCCAATTTAGTAGACGAAACAAAAATTTTGGTTTAACATTAATTAGCTTAATCTAAGAAAAAAAAGCAATTCCAGAGAATACAGATCCATAATAAGAAAAATCTATTTAGCTTACATAACTCTTGTAATATTATAGAATTGATAGTTGCATGATTGTTTATCCCTTTATATGAAAATCAGAACTTGGTGCCTTTTTCAAGCCGTACAAAAATATTTTTTGTCATAAAACCTATTAGAAGTTTTGTCTTGGGTGAATCCATCGGAACCGTACCACTCTATACACGACTTTCTCCCAATTGACTGAAACTTTCATGGTTTGTAGAGCTCAGTAAGCTGATCGTATTGATACTGAATAAGTATAGGCTAGCATATGGACTTCGGTTAAAATTAGCCGGAATACGATTTCACGAATTTTCGAAAACAAATGCAAAACAAAATTGCATTTATTGTGAGAACATTATCTCCCTCATTTTAACATTCAAAACAACAAACTATATACGTATATATTCTGATAGCCCAAGCTCAGCTCTATCGAACATCAAACAAACAAAATTGCTCTACTCTAGAAAAGAAAAAGATTTTTTACCAACGCACTGAATTTTTCTCCAGGAAAAGATTAACTCACGATAGCAGACCCCTTCCGAATTTGGCCGCAAATCTGTATAATAGGTTTTGTAGAGCGTCAATTGGTCTATCTTTCTTTTGGTGTATGTAGTTTTTCACCCGACTTTGATTCTTGTCCGTTAGATGCTCTAAATGTTTTTCCAGTGCAGTTTTTGGTTAAATTTCAGTTTTCATCCGAGAACTTTTATAGAAACGATTGCTTGAAATGGTCTGTAAATTTCGAGTCAAACAGACCTCGACTAGTGGAAGAAAAAATTTGTGAAAGCTTACAACCCATCACGTTTTCTTTCATATCACATTATGGTTGTAATGCGGCAAAATCATTGTTACACTGTATTATTTTCAAAGGACAGAGACGTATAAGATACCATATCGGCCCATTCCAATTTTTTCAACTCAACCTAGTCAAATCTTTTTGAGTAATTTAATTTTCGTCGAAAAAATTCCCTGTGCTTTCCTCAGGGTTGTTGCACAACTAATTTCACCAAAACCCCTTCGTTTTCGTTTACCCTTCTACTATTTCGAGTTCCAATAACATTTTGTATGTCTAGAACTTGATTAGCAATGTTGAAATCGTGTTTTAATGAAATTAATATTTTCATCCAACCCTGAGGGGGAACACAGGAAATTTTTTCGGCGAAAATTAAATTACTCAAAAAAAATTGAAATGCAGTTTAACAGACTTAGCTTTCGATACTGATTCCGAATATAACATAATTTTTTTACAAAAAATATAGGTTCGCAGAACGCAATTCAATAGATTTGGGGAAAACGACAAAATCAGCAGTCGAAAAGTGTGTACCCAAGCAACTTTTAGCTGACCAATGTTTTTTAACTTTTATGAGCAGCCTATTTCGTAGTGCTTCAAAAATGTCTATCGAATGGTATAGATGACAAAAAATGGCCCATTTCAATTTTCACCAAAACGTTTCCTGGTAACACTGAAAAAAATGGAAAAAAGATAGTTACCTACGGTTTTTGTCCTTTGATCACGAAGTGGTTAATGCTTTTTTACTTTTCTAAACATTCTATTTTGTAGCACTTAAAAATGTTTATCGAATGATAGATATGAGAACAGTTCTATTAGGGTGCATTTGTGCAGAAAATTGAAGAGTGTTTTCAAGAGAAACAGTCAAATAGTTTAACTTTTGCTAGTGTATATAACTTTTTAGAAATTTAATTTTTTTCGCGATGGTTTTAGTATGAAAATACTTGTCTCAATGGCAGCTTTCACTTCATATTTTATTTGACTAGGTTGAGTTGAAAAAATTGGAATGGGCCGATACGGTATCTTATACGTCTCTGTCCTTTGAAAATAATACAGTGTAACAATGATTTTGCCGCATTACAACCATAATGTGATACGGAAGAAAACCTGTTGGACTGTTAACTTTCAGAAATTTTTTCCTCCACTAGTCGGGGTCTGTTTGACTCGAAATTTTCAGTTCATTACATGGAGTTGTTTCTATAAAAATTCTCGGATGAAAACTGAAAATTCGTGAAATCGTATTTCGGCTAATTTTAACCGAAGTCCATATGCTAGCCTATACTTATTCAGTATCAATATGATCAGTTTACTGAGCTCTAAAAACCATGAAAGTTTCAGTCAATTGGGAGAAAGTCGTGTATAGAGTGGTACGGTTCCCGTGGATTCACCCCTTATATACCAGGCATCATGGTTTTTAGTGATTTATGACCACATGACCGTTGATTGGTAGAAAAATTTGATTTTGAAATTTAGATTGTAAATTTTTGAACTACAGAAATAAGTCACTTTGTATTAGTTGGTATATGAAGTTTCAGAAATTCCAGTAGTGTCAAACTTGAAACTTGAATTCAGTTGAAAATTTCAACTTTCAACTTTCAACTCATAGCGATATATGTGTGAGTCATGATTCTTCAGAATGCTATTGGTTTAAAAGTTGAAAATTGAAATTTTCAATTTTCAATTGAATTCAAGTTTCAAGTTTGACATATATGAAAGAATTCTAAAAGAAAGAACAATCAATTTTTCATATAATACTTGAAAGCTATTTTGGTTAAAATTAAGATGTCTTCAGAATGAATGCAAACAAAATATTAATTTTAAACTATCATGTGACTAAGATAAACAAACGGAAGTACTTTATAGAAAAATAAAACACCTACACAAGAGCAATTTCTTCTTTGACTGATACACAGCATATTGTGGTTGCTTCTATCAACGAACAAAAAGCAAAATCACGGTTAAAATAAAGCATTATCTTTTAAAGATAACATAATTCTAATAAGTTTGGTTTGTTTTTCAAGAAAAAAAGATCTTTAAAGCTTAGTTTATTCATCACTGACAACATACCTTATAGGTCAAATTATCACAGAATAGTCACTTTTATTATTCAAATTCTTGCATTATATAAACAATCAAAAAACAACACTTCTGTATGCATATTTTTTTTCAGACAAAATATTTTCATTTTATTCCACATATTTATCCGGCTGATATTGCTCGTAGTTATTTTTTGCACACGCACACAGCACACACAGAAAAAAATGGAATAAAGCAAACGCAAAATGATCTTCTAGTTTAATAGAAAGATAGAAGGAAGAGAAAAAGCCATACATAAACACAAAATAAACGGTTAAAAATACCTAAAGAAAACAAATTAATGCGTGGATGTTTATTAATTCTTAAAGATAATTCCAATAATTATTCATGTCATATAAACATTGAACATGAGAAAGAGAAAGAAATGGAGAACGAACAAAAAAAAAATATCGAGAAGATCTAACTATATTTTTATTAATTTTTATTCCTCAGTTGTGAAACCTTTTTTTTCACCCTCCACTCGTTCTTTATTCAGTTCCTCAACTGCTTTCGCTTCAAGTGCTCGAATGTCATGCATTGTTAAACCATACCATTGATCTGTCCAACAAAATAGTTGTCGATGAAAATTACGAAATAAGCGCTCTTCTTGAGTCATAATTAAATTTTCAACTTTTGTCTGAAAACCAAACCATTTAAATCTTTCACGAACTAATTTATAGCAACACCTAAAACGAAAAAATTCCAACATAGCTTATATATATATATATATGTCTTGCAAATATTAAATGTAAACTTACATATATGGTTCACAAGTTTTAAACCATGGTTGAGTTGATAGTAGTGGTCCACGGCCAGTTTTAATTGAATGAAATCTTTCCGGATCATCTTCAGCTTTATAATCAGCTCGACTTACTTTGTCAGCAATATTGATATAAACAATTTTACGGTTTTTAAGTTCATCACCGGTTAATTGATGTACATTTTCAGATTCACCTCGATCAGGTACATGTAAAGTTGATATATCAATAATCATATTTTCTTTCATATAAGGATTTTTAAGAACTGTTTTACAGTATGGATAAGCATTCCATGCTTCTTCATGCAATGATAAACTTGAATCGGAGAAAATATAACGAACCCAACTTGGCACACGTGAGCCTAGATGATAAATTTTTTTCGTATATTGACCAGTATTATATCTGCCCAGAAATGCTTCATTCATTGACTTTTCGAATGGTTCATTAGCCAGAATTTCTACACCTTCACCACCACCGGTATTTCTTTTCGATACTTCAGTCGTTGCATATAATTGTGCAACTTGATATTCTTCAATTGTCATTGGTAAAATAATCCGAAATTCTGTGATAAGCATTGTTAGTGGAATAATAAATTAATGATCTAAAATGATAACTTAAATTAGAGAGAAAAACTACTTTTGTTTCTAGTTCGATTGTTTTAGACGATTTATATTCGCAGTAATAGACGATGTCTTCTGAATTGATATGTTGACATTCATTTCAATTTCAGATATTGCTTCTCGTGGCAACATATGTATGCATATAGACTTAGTCGCAATAGAAGCACAAAATAAAAGAACAGAAAGATTCATTCGTGCTTACTTCTGTCTTTGTTGCTGCTTTTGTAGACACTCTTCTCTTCTAACATTGCCTTTTATTTTGTTTTCATTGTTCTCTTTCTTTTCTTTTTTTTTTTCGTGTCGTACATTCTTTCTTTCATATCGAAATGACTCATCAAGTTCAAATATGCGACCTCTCATAAACAGTAGCTCCCAAAAAAAGATCGACCCAAGGTTGCTGTCAAGATTTTTCCACTTCCGTAAACGCTAATAAGAATCGAAAGAGTGATCTAAATATAACGTTGACTTTCTAGCAAGAATTTCCCTAGAAAAAAAAGATTGCTATTTTTCTAAAGATGTTTGCTCATAGAAACTACTGCAAACAATCGAGCAAAACATTCTCCTCGACATAACATCCCCCCTAGCTCTTCACAACAGCTCCTTACTAGAAAAAGAAATGATAGATAATTGTTTGGTATATTGTTCTACGGAATCCAAACGAAATTTCATCTGTAATTTCTAGCATATGAATAATTGTAGTTTTGATACCGCACAAATTACTAATGATTGATCTATTGACAATCATCTGTTAAAAAAGTCCTCCATACTTGTCACTAGTTGAATGTTTCCTCATTTTAATACCAGTAGAAACAAATGTAGGTCTATCGTTCTGGGAATTACTATATGTGCACATGCTACTTCGAATAACAGACAATACTAACTAACTAATTGAATGAAACCAAACAAAAGAGAAGAATGATGTATATATTTCAATTATTTCTGTGTTTCTTTTTTTTATTAAATTTGAGCCCAACGGTATAACAGTGTATTACTACTACTATTGCTGATGCTTTTGTTTATATGTAGTAATATAATTTTTATTCTTCTATCAGGCTTGATGATGCTTAGAAAAAACAATAATTTGACCAAATCACCAGGCATTTGAACCAGCTGTGACGGCAGCAGTTCCAGTAGTCCAGTCGTTTGTTGCAACTGCAGCAGTAGCTCCGGTGGTTGCGCCAGTCCAATTGTCAGCGGCAGATGCACCCCAGTTATCTTGATTACCTGCAAAATTTTCTGCTGAAGGCATCATTGATGGGCCGTCATCATAGTAATTTGAATCTGCTGCATGCTGTTGTGCATCACGATCTTGTGTAACACCAACTTGCTCTTCTTTTTCAGTCTTAGAAATGGAAAATTTTATTTCTACGAACGAAACAATGTTTTCAGTTTAAATTTTTACTTCTTCTGGATCACGGTAGAAAAATAAATCAACCATAACTTCCCATGGTGCTTGACGATTAATTTCTCCACGTAATCGAAGTACTTCACGTGTTAAAAACCACCACATGAGACCGATGGATTTGGTAGCCTATTGAAACGAAAACTACTATTTTTGAAGAAGTCAATTTAATGAAAGTAATATTCTACCTTATTGTTACATGGAATAGCAATATCGATGTATCGAAGTGATGTTGATGGATCGCAAAAAGCAATAACAGGGATATTGACAAATGAAGCTTCACTGATAGCTTGATGATCAACATGTGGATTAGTAACAATGATGAGACGTGGTTCTTTGAATGCAGCCTGAATTTGATTGGTAAATGAACCAGGTGTGAAACGGCCAGCTATTTAAAACAAGAAAAATAAACAATTACTTCATTTATTTATACATATGTATAGAGAGAGAGAGTGCGCGTTTTCTCTTACCAATAGCTGTAGCGCCTGTGTATTTCGCGAATTTCAACACAGCACGTTGACCTAATTGATTAGAATATTAAATAATACTTTTTTTTAGGAATGAACGATCGTTTTTTACCTTGAGGTTGACATGAAATAGCACAAACATCAGCCGAATTTTCAACGGCGACAATAGCTCGAGCAGCAAGTACGAGTTTTTCCCAGAATTTACGAATGTTAATTACAGATGCTGCTTCATTTCTTGGCTTCTTCTTCCATACATATGCGTCCATTTGATAGTCAACATCTTTTGAACCAATATGAAGCTGTGCTGCAAGGATTTTAAGCACATCATCTTCTTTCATTTGGAGTACTGAGTAACCAGATGTCATCTTTGTTTTTCGAGTGATGATCTGAAATTATTAGAATAGAAAAAAAATTGATTTATTCGTGACAAGACAACAAAATCTGTTTGAAACAAGCGATACATGGTGTATGAGAAGAAATAAATAATACAAATTGTAAACAATTTAGATCGATTACTATTGGAGAATTCGTATCAAGGCCACATTAATTTCTTTATGAATATTAAAAACATTAGAATTCATTATATATAATAATATTTCGAATATATGAATATTTATTCAAGAATTAGTTTATTTACGAGTTGAATAGATGACACTAGTGTATAGTCAACATATGCATACCCGTCATTTATAGCACAGATTTCGACAACACTTATAACAATCAAGCGTGTTTTCTCATAAACATGAAATGCTATAATAATATTGACTATGCAACATATTACACGTTTATCCATCTGATACAGCGAGTTCCCTCATTATTTTTGTGCATAGTATGTTTTTTTTAGTAATAATTAGTGATCTATAAATATTTATGGAAAAAGTCACACGCACTATCATAGACTAAATCAATATATGTTTCAAAAAGCAAAATTAATATATGTCCTTCACTGAATATAACATGTCTTAACGATAATTGCATTTACAATCGGAAACATTTTCAGTTAAAACAGTATAATTGCTTTGTTTCCTTTTCTTATAATGAAAATGCTTTCCAAAAACAAAGCTTTTCCGTGTAGTGAGATCATATTTTGGTCAAAAATAAGATGATAAAACCATTTTCACATTTGAAGTTTATTGGATCTATCAATAGGAAATATTACTAGAGAGAACAGATGAAAAATGTTTTGTTTAGAATATGTTAGTATGCTCAAATGTTGAGTGGTTTCATTGAGAAATATTGTGAATGATAATAGTTTAAACAGTATTTAGGATATAGCTATCGATATTGTTGATCAAATCCGCTATATAGAATATTGAGAAATTTATATTTTTCGTATTACCAGGTGAGAAATAGATACATTTTTATAAACGGAAATTCGATAAAAGCTTCCCAGTGGGTGGAAAAGTTGCGCATTGTAAATACACTTCAGTGGATTCAAGCTCCAGATTAAAGTATTTGCGTGAGAAAAAAAAGATTAAAATGTTCCTGTGTCTATTGTAGGTGGCAGAAGTAATGAGTGTAATAGTAGCATAAACTACTTAGTTGCTAGCTTCTGTAGCGGTAGCACACACTCGTTGCTAACGTCTGTAATAATAAAAAATATACAATACTGTTTTGTAACTATGAACTATAATAATAAAAACGACAGATTTTGATGATTAATTAAAGATAAAATCCTAATTTTAATGATTTCTAATTAGTGAAACTAGATTTTTATTACTGATGTGAGTATTGGTGAACATAGGCAATCGACCTGTACCAAAATTTGATCTAATTAGCGCACTTAAGTGTTCTTTTTTTCATGTTTAATGTCTGTAATGGGGGAGGGGGGGGTACAGGGGAGTCGCAAAAGCCTTACACTTCAACTTACACTCACTATTTTCTTCGAAAAATATGTGAGTTCCACAAAAGCGAACAATGTTTTCGAAAATAAGTAAAAGCGATGACATAATTAGATCGTTTTTAATAATTTTCCTCAACGAATATTTAATTTAAATTATTTACAATTCATGATAAATGTTTAAATAGATTCATTTTTTTTAAAATATCATCGAAAATGATAACAATACCAACATTGTTGACAAGAACTATGTAAATTTCAATTCATTTAACAGGCAAAAGATAAACTTTAATGTTATAGTACTGTTTTTGTAATGACCTATTGAATGATGATAAACTCTTTAAAAAAATTCCTTTATTGTTGCTATTAGCCTTCTATACTGTGAATCTCTTAGAAAAGTATGCAGGTTTTAACTATACAAAACGATATACTTCTTTTGGTGAGACATCTGAACGAGCAAATTGCGTTTCATAGCTGACTCTCTTGCAATTTATCAACGATTCTACAAAGTAGTAGAACATCGTTTTTGCGATATTAGTTCGAGTTCTAGTATGTAAAACTCATCCTTCACAACATGAAAGTCAAATTTTTGAGTCTGATATAAAAGAATTATCATTTAATTCTCTCTCTATGGTTTATTGAGACAGGAACAACTTAAACATGAACGTAAGGGAAAAACAGAACTTTTGTTAATTGAGTATTTTTAGATAGAACCTGCGCAGAAGCAGAACAATAGTAGTTTTTTTTATAATAGAACTTAATCAAACGATCCAAACCATCGTTAGACTTTCCAGAATCCACAGTCAGGAATACTGGGAAAACAACTTAACGTATGCCACTCTCTTATTTCAAACTTATAACTATTCTGACTTGTATGTCGCAAGAAACGATCAAAGACAGTTAATTGTTATTCGAAGAAAAACTATGTTTATTTCCATTTTCATTTTTTTTTTGTTTATTAAAAATTAATTATAAATCAAACACGCAATGACAAAAACATTTATCATTAAATTACAACTTCATTTTTCGTCGTCCAATTTTGATCTTTTGCCTTTTTAACAGCACTTTTCAAATAATTCAACCACATAAAATAATCATGTTCATTTTCAAAACGTATATAAATACGTATCATTTTAATTGATGAATATCGTGACGCTGTTGACATTGTAGATGCAACTATTAAACATAATTCTTCATTCGAACGATCTTCTTCTACATGAACAACATTTGATAAGCAGATACTTGAAGTTTGTTTCATGTTTGCAAATAATAATTTTGACTCAAATAATTCCATTTGTTTCTTTAACAAAACCATTTCAACAATGAGAAGTAAGATATAATAAAGATTTCCTCTTACCGGTTCCCACAGTTCTTTATTAACACGTTGAAGAACAATAATTGATGATAGATCACATTCAGGTTTTATACATTGTGATGATTCTGATATAGGCATTTGACCATGGCATAATAATTGGAAAATAAGATATGCTTGTTTTGATAAAAATCTTATATCTGAAATAAATCTACTATAAAAATCGAATGTTGTCTTAATAATCTTACTTTGAATTATATTCGAATCTATGCTATTCATCGAATCTGAAGAGTCAATAACAAACAATTGAAATAAATCATTTAATATACAGATGTGTCGAATAGGTAACAGGACAAATTCTGTTAATTCTCGAATTACTACTTCGATTGGTATCTACAAACGATAACAAAACATTATGGTTTCCGAAATAATTTTAGTGTTGAAATATTTACTTGAAGCAAATATCCAATTTTATGGCAATATTGTTTGATTATATCTTGAATTTTTACACTTCGAGCTATATAAGTAATATATGAATCCATCATAATATCGAACTGAAATTTTTTCAAAAAAAATTTCAAAATTATTGCCTTAGCATTTAAAATTATCTTACACATGGTTGATAAATGATTGATATGGGCATACGAATAGTATTACTTTTATCAATGAATCTATCACATTGTCGAACAATTGTTTGAGATATTGCAGAGATCTGAAAAATAAACATTGATTTCAAAAATGTATTTTTTCATTTTTCTAATGTTTAAAATTTTACTTTTTCAATATTTTGAAAAAGATCAACGATCTCAGTCGGATTCAAATAACGTCTTAATGGTCGAGAATATTTACTGATATATTCTTGTATATTTTCATGATAGATTCGTTCAACAGCAAGAATTTGTTCAAAACATGAAGAAGCTTGTATCGACGACGATGCAGAGTCCGAAAAACCACTATCAGATTTTTGAATTGAAATCGACGATATTGTTGCATAAGAAGCACATGATGATAATGAATCATCCGATTTCATCACTTTCTTATCAAGAGATTTCTAAAATAAATAGTAAATAAATGCGTACAAATTGTTCAGTAAGTCTGCACAGGAAAAAAATGAATAAATTTGTCAACAAAGAAAATTGTGGAGGAGTCAATATATATCATGTCGATTTAATGAAGAATTCTACGACTAGGAAGATTAAATAGTAGATTGTTTCTCTACAGCTGTAGACCTTAGATGGGTTGACATTTTTTTTCGAAAACTGTTTATCAATATTAACATATTGGCCCTCTAGAAAATTGCTTAAGGTTTTGATGAGGTTCTAATGGACATGAGAACAGGGATGTGCCCATGGGGGTACAGGGGGGT
>OENM01000210.1:75850-91764 GCA_900239745.1 Rotaria magnacalcarata
CCCCCCCCCCCCACTTTTTTCGTTTCGGCACATTCCTGAAAGAGAAACTTTCTCAAGGTGAACAATCGTAGCCACAAAGACTATCAAAATAACTGACCTGTTGTTTGGCACTTTTTGCAGCTGCACACCAGAATTTCATGTTTTGAAAAGTTGATATTTATCGATCAATATGGAAAGTTGTATTGAATGATTTTAGATGAAGTGTTGAGAATAGAAACATATGTGTCTATATATATATAGGGATATTGAACCAATCATTGGAGAAAATAGAAAGAAAGAAGAAAAAAAAATGGTCTATCTATTTATTTTAATTTCTCTTCATTAACCGATGAACCAATGAAATTTCGAGTTTATTGAATTGATCAAATTGGTGGAAATCGATTTGGTTTACTAATATCGAAATTGAATTTCTACTTCTTTGAAAGTTCACTTAATCAGTCGTGTATATTTTCTGCCTATTCTTATCGTAAAAGTCACATACATTGATTTTGAACTATTTGATAGTTCAATAATGTGAAAAATATGCGTTCATTTTTTGATTAACAATTTCATAGCCGTATGTTATGCGGGAATTTTGACCTCAACAATCGTAATGTAATTATGTTTAGTTCTGTATTATGAGTGTTTCTTTTTTTCGTTTCAAAAATCTTCCGGTTACAATGATTAAATATTGTCGAGCAATATGAAGTACTTATCAATTAAATGACGTCATGAATCTAATCTTGTTCTTTTTGTTTTCCTTTTACATGATTAATAGAGAACATTCCGCCAATGGGCATCTTACTGGATCTTAGTAGCAAACAGAAAACAATGCCATAGGATAAAAATGAATGGGATTCAAAAAAAAGCATGAGAATGAGAAATAACGATTTAAAATAACATAATCATCTAGAGACTTTTTTCATTCTGTAAATAGCTGGTTGAGTCACAATGTAAGTGGAAAAGAGCAAAACACATTGAGGGAGAGCAGTAGCATGAAGCAGTATTTGTAAAAGAAGTCGATTTTCAAATCATGTATTCATTTTGAGAAAATCTTGATTGAATTATTCGTTCACTTCTCATAAATAAGTAGCTGTTGCCAATTTATCGATTCAATCATTAATGAAGAATGAACAGTGACTAAATGTTCTTACTCACATTATCGATGACTATTCATACAATTCTAATTTTTGTCTTATTTATTCATGACGAGGTAAATTTATCCTCTTTGCAGACAGAAAAACTGATCACTCACATTAAGATTGGTGGAACCGTGAGTAAATATTCATTCCAATAATGTTTTGCTCAATGATCCGTACATTATTTTTTGTCATGCTCAATTTTGTTCTCGTTCTACTGAACGAAATAATATGTAACATGAGCAATAATTTTTGCATAGAATATCAATGGGAATTTATTTTTCTTTTATAATTTTTTGAAATTCAGCTAAGAAGATTCGTCGATGTGCTCTGATCTCAAGTTTTCTGTCTCCTACTGAAATGAAAATGTGTAGCTATATCATTTCGTAGTCAAAAGGTACAAGAATGAATAGGCACGATTACATTTTTTTAGTGTTGTTGCATAGATTTGAGAAAATTAACAGGATACATAAACGAGTGTGATGCCGCGCCAATGTGATCTGAAGAAATAGCTATATCTCGTTGATTGACGTCACAAGAGAATAGACTACCACAATGCATAAAGTAACGTAAAGATCGTCGACTTTTGTTTATGTTGATTAATACAAATCTTTATCAAGCATGACAACAAGGAAAACAGCAATTCGATGTGACTTGACGAAGTGATAGTAATTATATGCACATAAAAAAGATCTTGCTATTAATATGACTAGCTTCACAAATATTTGATGAGACAAACTAAAAAAAAAAGGAATTTTCACAAAAATTTTTGTCTTGATTCAAATGAAGAAATTCTATGAATAAGATTGAAATGAAAAAGTTGAACATCTAGAAGCAATTTAATGACATTTTGATGTGTGCATTGCTGTTTATTTCGCTAGTGTTCGTTTTCAATATTGCATCAGGTTGGTCAATTATTTTCTAAGATCATATTTTAATCGAGAGAATGATTCAATATTTCACGATGATTGTTAAATGAGAGTAGCTGGGAGAATGTGTATATATGGACAGGTAAAAATTAGAAGACGCAAGAATAAGCAAGATTTTTCTAATTTTGATAATTTTCAAGCTTCTATATTCATGAAGTCATCGTTACCTTGGATATCTGAAAGTTCTATTCTAGACAAACATCAGCGGGCCAGCGTCTTTATTTAGGTGTGGCAAAGTTTTTAAAATATCTGAGGAGGTCATAAGAAGTTACTTACAAAATCTTGTTAGTGTACGTGCATTTTCATAAGAAAGAGTTTCTATATTAGTAATTCTGTTCATTTTATTTTTATTATTTCACTATTAAAAAAGTGATAAAACAAAAAAACAAAGGCACCGAAACCTGTCACACAAAGCTTTATAAATAGAATTAAAATATTATTTTTCGGTTGTTCTGTATTGCTACGAATTCTTTTACGATTTCATCATAATCATTTCAAATTCACGTTCAATGTTAGGAATGCAAGTGCTGATAAACGATCTTCTCCTATTGTTGTTCGAAGTTAAGTTTTGATTCTTCTCAATGTCGAAAAGCTTCTATCGTCATCAGTGTGGTGCCGTGATACTGTGAGGGAGAGCGAGAATGAGAGATAAGTGGAACGGAGAAAAACCATATAGTGCATAATTGGCCCGCTTAATTGTGACGTTCACTATTGTGTTGAAAAAAGAACATTCTCTTGTTCTATTCTTTCTCAGCTATGTGAATAAGCATTATAAATCATATCATAAAGTTCATCATTCTGAAAATGACTATGAGATTTGTTGTGCTGCAATAAAAGGTTCTTCAAAAATTACAACTAACGAAAAATTTTAGGTCTGGCAACTGCCACACCTTGCCACTGTGGTGGCCCGCCGATGTAGACAAAGAAAATCTAACTGGTGGAAAACGTCGAAAAAGGAATGTCGAAAAATAAATATCGAAGGAAAAAATGTCGAAGAAAAAATATCGAAAAAAAGCGATTCTTAAGAATATTTCGAAAGTATTGAACTTCAAGACCTTCTGGTTGAAATAGATAATTACGTTACCCTTTCAAGTTAAAACAATTATTATTCCAATCAGTATGAACCTTGCCTTTGTAATTCTTAGTTTTACAGATCCAATATATCTGCGAAGATGTTTGTTTATTGAATTTGTAAAAGAAATCATTCCGAATCAGTTGTCAATGATTTTTGTTGCAATCAAGAAAAGATATAGAACTCGTATTAGTGTGCATTTTACAGTCGAAAGAATTAAGTGATGAAACTGCAAAAATGTGTACTGCAATATCTAACAGCAAGCGAAATATTTAGAAGGCCGTATAACAATACTGTGATTGTGTTCTTTTGTAGTTCCGATATGCGCTACATTATAGGATGCTCGCTCACAAAATTACTTGTTGAGGAAAATTATTTAGCTAATCATTGAAACTCTACTGAGAAATAGAAAATAAAATAAAACAAAATCAATATTGTTTTATAACGATATCTCACAATTTTCGACATTTATTTTTCGATATCTCGTTTTCGACGTTTTCAATACATACAAAAATGACTACTAGAGCAAAGACTGAAATAGATAAAATTATTGTACTATCAGTTTTTGTAATAGTCGTTTTCTTTATTATTTTAATCACCCATGAAAATACATGATCATGCGATTCCTTTACAATGACAGTGTAGAACTTCGTCACATAGGTTCATGTAAAAACCATAGCATCAGTTATTTGTTAATTTGTGCTGAATCATACAGTTAGAGTAATTAAATGTCGAATCAAAAATGTTTGCGAAGATCATGCTAAGTCTTGGATGATAAGTAATTAAAATCGAACGACTAAAACATCTTTTCATTATTTACTTTTTGTTCGGTTTTACAAAAGTCTATTATTCGCCGAGAAACATCTCCAAATAATTTTAGTTCAATAAAAAAATAGACACTCACAGCTTTGCTTATGACTTTCTCTCTAGATGAAGCTTTAGAATAACGATTCTTGCCTGTTTCTAGCAGTAACATTAGCTGGTTTCTATCAGAAAAGCTTCCTATTGTAGATGTTGAACCATATATAATCCCTCGAAATGCACCATTGTGGAAATAATAGACAATTATTAGTCTAATTACAATCTTTTACAAATAAGTTAACATCAGAACTGTGAAAAACTGCTAAAAATCATATTAATAATGTGTTAAACTGTTATTGTAGTCAAGATGAATAAATCTACTTTGATCCATTCGACGATTTCATAGTCGAATAGCCATCTTACTCGAATTCAACCATACCAATAACAGTACATCTCGATAACAATAACTCTTTCTAAAATAGCCTAACAACCTAAACGAGAGACATATAACCAATGTCTCCTTCGGGCTTCAATGATGTATAATCTATAGATATCTCATAGTATTTTAGTGAAAAATTCAAAACAACTTGAGTACTTATCGTAATTTGGTAGTAGAACTATTCAAGTTTGAGTATTATTATTTCTTAGAGATCCATGTGAAACTACAAATTATTCGAAAGCATTGAGTTTTGATATTAATTGCCTTCGAGTCAATAAAATTTTTAAAATACAATCTTTTGAAAACTCACTGAGTCAAAGAAAAATTGTTTGATGGACGCGTGTCTCAGATATGCAAGCGACTCTATGCAAGATCTTCAAACAAATGTAATTACAGTATAGAAATTAAAAGTCAAATGTTTTTCAAACAAAGATTATTTCAAGTTGTTACTAAAGCATTGTATCGTATCCAGAGTAGCAAAAATACACATCGAATTCTGTCAAAAAGATATTTGTAGTAGATTTTTCTTTAAAATAGTTGTTTTTTATTTTCATTGCACGTTGATCTAAAAGAAATACATTCTACATAATCTGCAGTGATGTTCATGTAATTAAATTCAGGCATAAATTTTGTTGTTTTCATCTTTGCTCCTAATCGTTTCTTCAGACAAAAGCGAACATAGCATACTAACTTCAAAGAAAAAAAAAAGAAAATTGACCGTACATAATAATAGTAATAGCAGAGAGAGAAAAAAAACATTGTATGAAAAGAAAAAGATAGAGCAACATAGTAAAGAATCGACCAACTGTGAGTATCAACATTTAAAGTTCATTACAAGAAAACAAAACAAAGGCATTGAAAAGTCTTAGTGTTTATATACGTATGTGTATTTGTGATCAATCTTTGCATATTTGACTAGTAGTATAAATTTTAAGAAAAATTAAAGTTTGAAGTCAATTTTGAAGTAGTAAATTTGTCGTATTATTAATGGCAAACAATGCTTCTGATATTGAACTTTCAGACTAGATCAAAGCATAATAATAATATCAACCCAAACACAATATGATTATGATAAAACTTACTGCACATTTATTTTGTTCATTGATTGTCGACTGTTCAAAGTTCGTCAATTCGCCAGATGACATATTCGATTCAAGTAAGTCTGGAAAACTACCAAATGACAAATCAGACATCTAGAAAAATAATAATAAAATCGATGGTGCAAACAAAAAATAACAATGACTGTACATTATCTGGCCAGTCGAGACGCATTCGTGAAGTATTGCTTTGTAATGCTGCATTGATAATTGTCGCTATAAAACAAAACAAAAAAACATCATTAATCCAGGAAAATTAATGCCAACTAATTGTTCAATACTGCTCAGTGAAATAGTGCTCATATTGGTATTATCGTTTAGAAGATCATCTAAACGAAAAAGAAATAGAATATCACAATTAGATAGACTAAAAGTTTATTACTAGGATTTTCACCATCACTACGAAATGGATTATCTATTGATGTTAGAAAATTAGTATTGTTATTTGCATTAAACATTAAGCGTTGATTTGCTGCAGCATTTTGTTGAGCATTTATATTTGCATCTAGAAGATTATCGATAAAGTATTCAAAATTGAATTTGAAAAAATTATTCTATCTACCAAGTAAAAGTTGAATGTTTGAAGGACGAGTTGATTGATCGCCATACCGTAGTGGACGTCGAACCTATCGTATAGTTGTTGAGAATAAATTTTCAAAAACAAAGAAAATACGTACTCGTTTATGTCGATAAGATAAAAGATCATAGTTATGTGCTGATGCAGCTTGCTCTGCAGCTAATGATTGAATTAATGGATCATCGATAATACCATTATTACTACTAAAGACAATAGCAGGTTGTTTAGGTTGAGGAACTGATGGAGGTGGTGTTGGCTCGACTCCGTTCATCATTGGAAGTAATAATGTTAATAATGGTGGAAGTTCAGTGGTTGTATTCGTTGATGTTGTAATTGGTTGGGTTTGTGGTGGCAGGGATGGCGGTGGTGGTGGAATTGAAGAAACCTGAGATTGTTCCATAGGCATTGCTACTGTATTTGGTGGCCAAGAAAGATTATCAAAAATATCAACTTGTTCATCACATTGTGATAATGATGATTGTCTATGATAGATGAATCAAGATATTTAATACTTATTCGTGTTCAATGTTTACTCACTTGTTATGCAAATCTCCATCTGATATTGAATTCGTATTGTTGCTTAATGATGTTTGTACTGTTAATATATCTTCATTTGAAAAATCTTGCATTGGTATTGTTTGTGGCATTTGTAATAGGGCACATATTTCCGCATTTGGCGAATTAGCAGTTTTTGTTAATGTGCGCTTTTGATCCTTCATAGTAAATGGATGTTGATGATGAGACGAACAACACGAACAATAACATTTTGATCGTAGTGATTGTTGCTTTTTTGCAGTTTGTTTTTTAGCTGTTTTCATTTCAGTTTGTGATTGACGTTCAGCAATAGATGTTAAACATTGATTTGCTATTTGAATAACATAATGAAGAAATGATGTTGATGATGAATCATTAGTATTTGTACGAGTTAAATTATTAAAATCATAGATAAGACGAATTTCTTTAGGACGTTGAAGTAATTTTTGTAATTCTCCAATAGTTAATGTAGACCATAGTGGATTTGCTCGAGTTATACCTTGAGAGAGATCAGTTAATGTCATTGTTGGATTATTTGCTGTAGTTGTTGGTAGTGTTGTGGCTGTTGGAGCAGAAAGATTAGGATCAACTTCAATCTCATCTTCAGAAGCAAACTGAAGAAAAAAAAAGATTATTGGTTTACTATAATTTTGAATGAATAAAAGTGTATTCTCGTTTAGAATTCGTATTGAAGAAAATTTCAATGATATATGTTAAAGTAACATTGAGAAGTATTTGATTAATGACTTTCTTTCTTTTTCAATATTCTACTACCAAGTTGGCTACTATGAATAGACTCATCTTTGACAGGAGAAAAGTTATTAGAAAATAATTTTGAATTTATTCAGAATTAGCCTGCAGTTCTTGATTGTGAATCATGAAGATTTTAGTTCGTTTATTCAAAGTTTGTTAAGAAAATCTTTAACGGTACCAATATATTTACCTCATCTGTAAGATCAATAGCATCAAAACGTTGTCTAAATACACCTGCATTACTATCTGCTTCATCTTCCGTACAGTCCACTAGTGTAAAAGTTGATGCATCATAATTATTCGTATTGTTATTACAAGCTGCTCGTTTTGCTGCTAATAAGATAGCTGTTCGTGCTAAATTTGATTTATTTGTACTTGATGCTGTCGTCGTCGTTGTTATTGCTACTGCTGCTGCTGCTGGCGGAGATACAGATGGATTATTAATTCCTATTGATTCATTATTCGCTTCACTTTCCGATAAATGATTTCGTTTACGAATTAAATTTAATGATGAATCCGTGTATGGTTCTACTGATTGTTCAGAATCAGATCGTGAACGAGGCTGTTTTCTTGAAGAAAGTTCTAATACTGAAGCTGATTCATTTGTTACGACTAATGGATCAGTTGATGCTAAATGCGATCCATGAGGATATAAAATAAGTTGTTCTGCTGACAAATCATCCTTGAGTAACTAAAATAAAATACAATATATATATATATATGAATTATTTTTTATAATTAATAGACTTTACCGATTGAGCATGGTTATTCAGTTGCCAATATTGAGTTAATTTATCTATTAATTCATAGATTGTTGTTGAACGTGATAATAAGATTTCAACATGAGGATATCGACATGATAATCCAACACGCATATATGCATTTGCTGATAGTGGACTTAGAAGAATTTTTACATGTTTTGATAATGTACGATCAGTTTGTTTTGATGAGCCTAAATATTTCGAAATAGTTTTCTGCTTTTTTTTTTCTTTTGAAAAGATGATCGTTTTTTATACCGATTGTATTTGTCGTTTTTGGTGGTTTTAATGCTTTACCAATAATGGATACATGTTCTCGTTGTCCTTTCACACGTAAAAACGCATTGCCATTACGAATCAAGTGATGTAAAACAGATATTGTTGGTTTTTTATCAAAACCTATTTTTGGAAACATCATATTTATTATGCGAAAATATTTTTTACTAAATTACTTACATTTAACTTTCGGTTTCAAACATAGATAAGCAAGAACAGAACGTAATTCAAGTGAATCAACGTTAGACTTTTCTTCTGAGAAAACAAAAGTAAATAGCTTTTGTTTTTATGGAAAAAAAAAGATTACAAACCTTCAGTGAATGTACATAGTTTTGAAACTGTACGAAATGATCGATAATAAAAACAACGTATCTGACCAAAGGTACGTTGTTGTGCCTCAGGATTTACTAGACGACGTCGAGTATTAAAAAATTGACCTAGTGCTTCGAAATTTTTTCCATACTAATCATAATCAAAAAATGAAATGTCAAAATAGATTTTTCAATACTACATATATATTCATCATACAATACGAAGCGCACTAAAAAATTGCTTTTGCTCTTCCATAGTCCATTTTGTCTTGTCGGGCAATTTGGGTGCGACCTCTTTGACTTTTTTTATTTTAGGAGCTGGTGGGAGAATTTGAACAGCTAAAGAAGCATCATGATAACAATCGTATTACTACTAGTAATATTATTCTTTACTTGGGCTACGTTCACGTTTTGGCCGTTTTGTTATTTCTTTTGTGCGAGATGCAATAGAATCTTCCACAACATGCGTTATTGGTGGTTGAGGTTCGACTTTATTGTCGTCTGTTGTTTCATTCATGACATTTATTTTCTAAGAATAAAAGTGAATAATATTAATAGTACTAATCATAAAAAAAAACTAAAGAATTAATTTTTAACTATCGAAACAGTGATATACATCTACTAAGAAAATGAGCGGTCGACAATAACGAAAAACAAAAAAAGAAAAAAGATCATCTGTCAAAATGCTTTACTCTCGTTTGTTTCCTTCTTCAACCAGTCATCAACGAGCGCAACCGTTCTTCGTTTTCCTCCGCGCGCGAATCAATATCTATTAATAAACGAGCTGCATTTAGAAAATCTTTCCTATAGTAATATTTAATTTTGTTAAAAATAAAACAGTAGAGTGACTTCCGAAAATATTCTCCCAGATTTTGTTCTCGAAAATTGCTTTCTGTTCCTGGGAATCTAAATAGACTTTTCATAGTGACGTTCTATGAGAATTCAATTTAGAAAATCGCAGTTTCAGTTTCCCGAATATGAAGTCCTTCAAAAAACCTAAGACAAAGGTTTTCATCTTCTAGGATCTGTACGTACAGTTCTGTATGTATTATCTAGAGTATGCGAACAAATCATTCTCTATTCAATGAAACGTCTACCAGCTCGCTCTGTCGTCTTTTTTGCCGCAATATGTCAATTTCAAGCAAGAAAAACAAGTGTTGTTCGCAAAACGAAATAAAAGATAACACGATTTTTATACCTGCAGTAAACTTTAACGATACTGAAAGAGTACATTTAGGAAGTTTCTCTTCTTAACCTATGACATATATCAATGAGAATGAGAGACATACACGAGAAGATTATCAGCAAGTCTTTTTTTTTTAAATCTAATTAGATAGATAAATATATTTAATTTTTCATCGTTTATTATTCATAAGATACAATCATAGACTTTAGAGATATTCTATTTTTTCAGTTTACTGCATCTCTATGAAAGTTCGAGTTCTTTTTATTGTTCTCCGGTTCGGTTGTTACCGCAGTCAAAGTGTACAGCAACGTACGATATGAATATTTTTCATAGAAAATTTAACCTTCAGATTTCGAAACCTTAAACATTTCTGAGTTTTATGAAGAATAAAAATTAATTACTATCCAAATTTCAATTAGAATGAGTTCGAATAACATAATTTGATAAAAAAATACACGTCATAAACTTAATTGCAAAACGACTCTCTATCAGAAGAAGACATAATTCGTTCTCAAAAATTAATTCATACTTTTTCTTTCGTTAAATTTACCTTGAAACTCTAAATGAATCGAATAAGTATTAAAGGATCAGAGATGTTATGAAATTTTTTCATACAAAAGAGAAACATTGTTTTCTTTCTCGTTATTTATTAGGCTAGAGAATACTAGAAGGTTTAATAGGTTCTCAATGAACTAATTGCACCATGCACATTATTTATGCTAAGTTTAACCTTGGTAAGCGATTTTGAAAAGGACAATGACATTTTCTTGAAAAATGACTGCAATAAACATCAATTAAGGGGAAAATTTTTTTCACCTTTCGTTACTCTCAATATAACATATGTATATCTACTAAGATAAATAGAGTCTCGAGGTATATGATAGGAAGTTTTCATGACATTGGATTGTCGACTTTTTTTTTCTCATGAGAAACAAGATTTATTTCATTTGCACAAAACGTCTATTTTTCTAATAGTAATAGCTTAATTTTTCAGGTAAACAATTTTAAGGTCTAAGAGAAACATGAGAAAATTAACACTGATTTGACGCAGTAGAATGAACTGTGAACCTATGAAGATAAAATTTCCGTAGAAATAAGAAATTTTTCATGACCTTTTTTTGTAAGTTTTTCGTTAGAAAAAAATGAATAGGTAGGCAAAAACTGAACCATTAAATAATACACTAGTAAGTACGCATGCATTTAAAATTTATTTAGGCAAACTAATTCACAAGAGAATTTTTTAATAAAATATTCGCTGGTTAGATAATTTAACGTTCATACTTATTGAGTAAGCTTAACAGTTTAGATTTGGTTTTTCATTTCACAAATTGTTATTTTATAGCTAGAGCAACATTGTCCAACTTATTATATTTCTTCTGTGTCTGATTCTACTTTGTCACTATGGCAATGTCCTGTCGTATGTATTTATCGCAAGTAAAACATATGGATACGGTTGAATAGTTTCATTTTGTTAAGTTTTTCTTCCTATATAATTCAAAGAAACAATTAGAATAGTTCATCTTCGCCAAATATTATTTATTAAACGAAACAATCTTACACAGACAACATTTATGAGCATTAGTTGTCAAAAAAAAAAAAATTCAAAATACATATAGTATTTTTTTCATAATCAACTAAAAGATTCTTCAATACAACAACAAGGACGATGATAGAACTTAAATGAGACAAAAGAATAATTATTATAAGAAATTTCTAGAACATTTTTCGATATAAATGTTTTTTTTTACCAGATCTTCACTAAATAGATAATATATTATCGACCACTAAAATATCAATAAAAAAAGGAAAGACCAATATTTTAAATTTTATACATTTCTTCTCTCATATAGTTATTTACATGATAGCAGGATCATCGTGCTGAGAATATGGATAACGTTTAACATTTCTTGCTGCTAACATTGCTGGTAATTGTTCAATATTAATGGGTCCTTCAACGGGTCGTAGTTCCACTGAAACTTTCGAACGTTTCATTCGAGTATTGATGTCGTTTTGTTGCTTTTCATTTAAATAAAATTCTTTAAACAAAATATCGGCTGATTTTCCATTCATAATGTTAACATTTCGGTGTCGAAAAATTTTATACGATCTAAACTCAATAAATTCTTAAATAATAGATTCAAGGAAAATGAAATATCTTACTTGAGATTTTCATCAATAGGATTAGGATGAATAAGACAGAACAAAAAGCATAATAAGATAAATGATCGCATTGCCATATTGAATGATTAGTAACTAAAAGTAAAGGTTTGTATAAATTAGTATATAACATATATATTATAGACAATTTTTTCTACTAACTTGTATATATTTTTTTCTCGCATCATCTCTATTCTGACGACATTTAACGATACGTACATAACCGATTACAAATAACCGTCGATTCCCTGTATATATGTATGCTTCTATTCTGTTTTTTTCTTGTACTTAAATGGATCTTTATTTCGTAGTACAGTTGTGCAAGGAATATACTAGAATGTCAAAATAAAGAATACCAAATATGAATGCTTATCTAGTACGCAAAATATATGGAATATATGCTTGGCATAATAATTAGGAAATCAATTACAAAGGAATTATAATAAGAGTTAAATCTGGTTATCTTTGAATCTCATTGAAATAACGTCATCGTATGAATAGACATACTGTCTTCGCTTTTTACTGAAGTGAATTATTTTGTCATGGCATATTTATATGCAACAGTACTGTTCAGTTTTATTCATCGTATTACTTTTTTTTTTCATTTCAAAATGAATCATCATTTATAGCGAAGTTTATATTAGAAATACAGAGGAATAGCTAAAGTAATCGATGACGATTTATATTCTTCTGTTATGATACTATTTTCAATATCGATGTTGAAGTTTCAAATACAGTTTATAGAGATTAGACTTTTATTCCCAAATATTGAAAGATGATTTTAGATATGTTTGAATCGATCGACGAAGTTTAAATCATTGTATTGATTTGTTGGCTAGTCTCTCGTACCAGTCTACAACAAATTGAATTCTCGTTAATTGATCCAACGAAAAACAAATGAATTAAATAGGTTTTTCTTCTTGCTAGGATCAAAATTGCTAATTTTTTAAAATGATTTGCTCACGAATAAGCCAAGAACCTGAGATTTTAATAGTCAAACTATAGCTTTTGATATAAACTATTCATATCTTCAAAACCAGCAAATATGTACTTCGAAAGAATGTAAAATTCTACAATCTTTTGAAGTTTATCAATTCTGGTTTATATTTTTGTCTAACTCGATGTTCTTTCTTTATAAGTGAAAAAGCCGCATCTAAACTCTCCTTAAAATGTTAATACAATTTATTTATCTGAACTGTGGTCTTACTGTGTTCTATTATAGTAGCGTTTTCTTTTAACTCAATTGTTGGAAAAATAAATAAATGAAAATTTCGATATGGATAAATCCAATCAAGACGTTTCGATTAAAACGAACAAATGAAATTCTAGTATGAATCTCTCTTCGAGAATCTAGCTATGTAGTGTGTATATTATTTCAACGACAAGTAATAATCAGAAATAAACATTTTTTTATGCCCTCATAGTATCATGTGTGCAAAAGAGCAGATAGCTGAACTAATTATTATTTCAATGTTATTTTTTAAATTATAATAATGATACACTAACATTTTGATAATATATTGAAAAATTTCTCGTAATTGTTAGGTACATTACTCCCGTTATTTTTCTTACTTCAATCAAATTTTTAGTCAATAAATATACTTATTTTTGAAATGATATCCAAAGATTTGTAGGATAATCGAAATTGAACTGAAATGATTGAGAGGAAAGCATGAAGAGTTTTAGTTAAAAAAATAAGACCTTCTGCATTAACTGACTAATAAACGTTGCGAAGAATGTCAACAAACGAGAAGTGATTTTGTACATAATATCAATATCAGTAAAAAAAAACAGTTATTTTCTCACAAACTTAAATGGATCATATATGTGTATGAATAAATGAAGAAAGGATCACAATTAAACCAAATTTATCGTTCTTTGTCTCAATATATTCTGACTGTAGACGATATCGATGCCATTGGTCAATGCAGTCACTAACAGAAATATACTCAATACCTCTTGTATGATACTGTATACGATCAAATATGCACAATCTATCAAGGTAATATCAAATACGCAATAAATTACTGATATAGATTAGTGATGATATTCAATTATTTTGATTCATAAAAGTTAGTGTTGGCTTTGATGACATCTAGCGCTTGTATTATTCTCAAACCAAATCATTTTTTAGTCGTGCTAAATTAGACATTGTATCAAACTTAGCGTTGATATATAACAGAAAAATTAATTTTAAAAGTATTTAATCGTGCTGTTTTCCTTTTAAGTAAACTATATGTATGTTTCATTGGAAGGAATCTTTTATTAGACTACTGTGAGACCAACTTAATTTTTTCATTCCACTTTAGATCTATGAGTCTCGGCTATATATTTCTCAGTTCTTAATTTCCTTTTAGTTCTCATTCCATCATTGATTACAGTATTATAATCATTTTTAACTCTGATATTGCTTCTAGAATATAAGCTCTGTTTTTACTGATCCCTTCGATTTCTTGAAAGCTGCATATGAACAGATTAAAAGTTGAAAAATTCAAAATCGCTTTTTTGTCACACTTGAAGTTGTCTTTAATTCGATTCGTGTACAGTTACTATACGTGTAAATGAGTGACCTTTCGCAAGTATTTGTTCTAGAATCCCTTCAATGATATAAAAATTTAGGATCCATAAAAGAATGGTTAATTTTCTATTGGAAATCTCTCAGATACTCCTGATATAAAAAATTGTAATTTTAAATCTTTATATTTCCATCACAGCCATAGAAGTAGGACATTGCTTTTCTAATTCCTATTCAGTATACAATCAAGAACATGAAAATGTATAGAGTTACTTCTTGTCCAGAATATGTACCGAGATCAATTCAGCGAATTATTATCAATTTCGATCCCAACAAAATAAATATTCGAATTCAGATTTTGGTTCTGACGAAGCCAAGACAGGAGCTATCTTGCAGTTTCTTATCTTCAACTTCAATACAGCCTCACAAAATATATGTACCTTTTAATTGATCCATATGTCTCACGAAGAAAAAAATCGATGAAACAGAACGAACAGCAGCACACTATTGAAATGAAAACAATAAGTTGTGAAGATGCTTTTAGTGCTCTGCTTGAGTCGAACTGTACTGAAGAAGCATTGTTTTTAAATGATAAAACATATTCTATAAGACTCCGTTTGATGCCATAAAAATACATTTCTAGAAATGTGTTTCGAATAGTTTTATTATTGTAGTCTTGATTTCACTGAGGACTCTTGCAATTACCGTTATGATAGTAGGAATAAGATTGTTTAATTAAAATAATAGTAGAAAAAATACTCAATGAAATTCTAGAATGAATTAACTCTTATGTTCTCATTTTTGTTTTGAATAGCTAGATATTCAACGGTTAAATTTTTAGTCGTTTACGAACTCGAATTAAGTACCGTATAAGTTGAAATCAATAGATCGATTTCTTTTATTGACACGGATATCATTTATATTGAATTCATCCGACCATACTTTCATTTTCGAAGAATGTAATATTTTTTACATTTATTTCATGTTTTGAATGTGAAAGCGATGAATATGATGCTACATGAAAAAAAACTTAACATTTATGTTCTTTCCAGCACAAATTATTATTTTGATAAACGGGATTATCGACTGGTTCTGCACATAAAACACAAGACATGCCGTGCACTTTGCCGAAATATGATCATGCCAACTCAACACTCGACTTGCTTGGCAAGCACAGGAAATTGTCTGCCCAGGCCGAATCGGCGGGTTCTGCTAAATGCGTACACTTTTGTTACAGTCATATGTTTACATTCCTTGACTCACTTCGTTCTTCACAATATGTTTTTATTCAACTCACATTCCTTGATGCTTTATTCTCTCTTCTCTCGCTTAACCAGTGGCGGAGCCAGGGGGAGGGGGTGGCTCAGCCCCTCCTAACAATAGTTGAGCCC
>OENM01000210.1:92208-118257 GCA_900239745.1 Rotaria magnacalcarata
GGACTGCTCTCATTGAAAAGAATGCAATGTCAGCCGTTGACAGAGCCTTTTGGACTAAATATCATGTCAAACGCTGGGCAATTATTGGCGCTGCATTGGAAGTGCAGAGCGAATAGCAAAAAAACGATAAACATTTATGAAGTAGCTACACAATTTTTTATCAAAATAGAGCACTAATCATATATTTGACACGCACACTACTATTAGAAGAGAATTAAATCAAGACGGCAACTCTTGAATAGCGGAAGTTATTCTATACACGGATTATTTCATATAGAATAGTAAAATAACGAGTAGCTGTCTAATTTGAGACTCGAATATTTAATGAAATAGATTTAATTAATCTGGATTCGAATTGAGACACTGATGTTAAAGTAGCCCGAAAAACCAAGGATCAAGTTTAGCTTGAATTATAAGATATAAATTACATATTCAGGAACAACAAAGATTTATCATGATATTCTTACTAGCAAGAATACTTTAAGATGAATTTCGCAATTCGACTTCGAATTAAAACTACATTTTGCCTGTGGCCAATTCGGCTATTTTAACGTGATTTTAAATTTGGGTGGATAGGCGAGCATGGAGAGAAAATATGGACAAACGGCACACAGTTCAAACCCTAAACTAGTATATGTAGTCGATCCTGGCATATCCTCACCTAAATTTTAATGAACACATCACTTATACATTGGACTCGAGAGTAATACCTTTAACACCAATAGAGATCTTTATCTTTCGTGAAATGCTCAGAATTTTTCAAAACTCTTAATTCTAAGCAATTTGATATAACTTTGTTTGAGAATTTTTTACGTTGACATTGACATCAATAAATCATATTCAAATTCAAATAATCTGCAAATAAGTGAATCTTTGCTCAATTCCTCTATTTCGTTTTAAGTAGTTTTCTATGTTGCAACAGCGTCACATAAAATCCAATGTCCGGTTTGTACTACTTGCGACAATACTCATTGATTACAATAGTGGAAATAGGTCTAGTTTCAACCACAATCATATCATACAATGACTAATGAATAGATGCTGTAGCCTAAACAGTCTTATATAGCAAAATTAAACTTTTATTTATCTTAAAATGAATTAGTAGTTTTAAAGTAAATAAACTATGATTTTGATTCGACTTCTCCAGGAAAACAATAGTGCACATCACTGAATTTATCACGTGCAAATACAAACAAGAGTTTCAATGGTTCGGTGCCCGTATTGTGACAAAAGTGTTCAGCGTTTGCGGGAATCCATACTGATGTACCTGATTTGACATCAGTTTCGACACCATCAACATAAACTCTTCCTATCCCACTTAAGAAGTAATATCTGTGTTGAACAAAAAAGATTGAATGAATTTTTTGAAAAATGCGAAATAAATCACATACACTTCTTCTGCATTGTGAGTGTGACCACGCTTCGGAGATAAAGATCCTACCGGCACCTCTGCAATACCCATTGTAATGCCTGTTGTTGATGTTATATCCCCATTGATAAGCTCCCACCACTTCACTTGGCCTCGCAAAGGATGGTCCCATTCTTGAGTCTCACAATCCTCAATACAGCGAAAAACAGGCTTCAAACTATGTTCATTCATATTATAATATTCACCACAAACACTGTGCTCTACCCAGGAACAAAGATCTAAACCTAGAATTAAAAAAAGCGTTTATTGTGTTGCTTTTGTTGTTGTTACATATAGAAAAGATAAACGATAAGCATTTCAAAGGTAGTAGCTTGAAAAAATAAAACGGTTGTAAGTGCAGCAACAGACTAATAAACATTATTAACGTCATCATAACATTGTAAAAAATAATAGTTAGATAATAGACCTTTGAAGGGTTGATTGTTCTACTCTTACTGTTTTAAAGTGTATAAGGCATCGATAGTTTCAATTTATTTTCAGATCAACTTCAAAATCCTTTTTAACTACTCTGATTCCGCTGCTTGCAGGAAAGTAGAGAACCCTTATATGTAGTTGATTTGATGAAAATATATTTGTGCTGCCAGTATATTTTCTACTTTTTTCTCTTGAGTCTACTAAAAAAATCATAGTTGTTGTCAAATTTAAAGCATCTGAAAGTGATGGACATAATTAATTAGTAAACAAAATCTAATAGCAGATTGCTACAGTATCCACTAAACAAGTTGAAGTGAAACCATTTTGCTTCGCGGAAACCGTTAGTGTGTTCTGTTAGCAAAATTAATTAAAGTAATCTATAGAAAAAAAAACAAGTACATTTCGCGTTCCTTTTACTCTGATCGAAAAGTTTGTGAATTATGTATGGAAAATAGATCACTTCAGACTTTACAGTTTGAGTCTGTTTATGAGAAAACTAAAATACTCACTCTCGCCTCACCCACACTCACACTGACAAATCAGATATGAATGAATCAATGTGTTTCAAGCGGAATTCTAATAAACTATACTATTCTCCCATTGTAGAAATAATCATTGAACTTCTCAAAAATTGATATTTGAAGAAATTTCATTAGTATCTCAGTGTTCCTTTCAATAGGACCATCGATGCACAAAGTTATCAGCACTATTTAATTAATCATCATTCTATACTTTATTTTTAATAATATTCAATTAATAACTACTGTCATTAACAAAAAATAGTAATCATATAGTCGACAGAATATGAACATCAATCAATTAGCGTTTTCAAGATGTTGAATAAATGCACGAAATAATTCTTTTTGTACATCATCATCTCCCATGTGGCCTTGGTCGAATATAGCAGTCTTTGCATTTAGCAATTTTGCAAGTTCCTCTTGTTTTTTAGGTGATATCAGTTTATCTTTCAATGATATTTGAACGGTAATGGGAATACCTACTGAGCATATCAAGCGTATTTCATCATTAGATAAATAGTGTGAAGCAGCAGCAGAACACTGTGAAGCACACGCATCTTGATTATCAAAGGCCCACCATTGATTATAATCATTAATCCACAATGTTGCATATCGTTCCCCACTAACTTTCAGAGCAGCAGCTGAGAATGAAGCAGGAAGAAGAACATCACGAACCATTCTTTCATGATCTTTTTTGATTAGAAAAGGCATTAACAACGACCAAACGCTATGACCAAGCATTGCCATTGGCCGAATGTAGCTACCGCGTGATGTTACTCCGAGATACAGTGATTTCAAACGTTTTGATTTGATTAAAAGTAGAGCTAATTCTTGTGCTATCATTCCACCAAGACTGGCACCATAGACATGAATGGATTCATTTCCGGTCCACACTTTTTCGATCAGACAAAGGGCATCATTGGCAAGTATTCGTGTGGTTTGCCGAACTCTTGAAGTAGTAGTCAGTGACTTTCCTATTCCACGATGATCATATGTTAAAATCTCTATGGGTGTTGAATAATGAGCAAAATGGTTGACAATAAATTGAGCTTGTTCATCGAAATGTTTCAATGTAGCAAATGCGCCCATTATCATAATGACTTTGGATGTTACTTGTGAACATTGTGGTGAACGCAGCTCGTAATAGAGTTCCGTAGTGGGATTGATTTTGATGAATCCAGTACTGACTTTGATTGCATCTGTATTCATTGTCGTATTTTGTTGTTCTGACGAGAAGATTGTTGTTTCATATGAATTCATTAAATTTGTTTGTTATTTGCAGTTATAATTGATGTCAACTACAAGTAGAAATACTTTACTAGATTGCGTTGATCATCGTTAAATATATATATATAAGGTATATCTAACCTTCGACTAAAAATGAAGGTTAGCAATACGTAAATTGTATTACTATGTAGCTAGTAGTAAACAGGATTCAAATTCTTTCTACTGTTGCATATATATGAAAAATAATGACCATCTGACATATTATGTGTCAGTTCATCAATTCAGTTACTTGTAAGTAGAAAAAGAACTACTATCGTTATGATGTAATCAGTATAATAATGAAACAAAAATCGTTGAAGAAGATGAGTAAGCAAGTAAATATTACAATTTCTTCACATTCTACGCACGTTGTATTCTTGCCATTTTCCGCGATAAGCAAAGTTATATACGTGGTAGTCTTGTCAAAGCGTCGTAGCCAATCATCTATCGGGTATTAGTCTGTCAGACACTAGATGAGTCACACAATAGTTAGAAGATATTCTAGAGTCATCTATATAACTGATTTATAGAGATAATCCAATGCTTTTCATAGTAAAATTCAGATAGCAACATATTCCATATTTGATGTTCCATTGAATGAACAGTTTGCTTGTGATGTAGCCCTCTTTAGTTTTATTCATATTGGTGGTTTTTCATCGGTACAGCGACAAGCATACGGAGAGTTTTTTTTTTCAATTTATTACAAGCTATTTTCATCTTTTATTATAAAATGCCTCTTATTCGTAATAGTAATAAATGCTAACGTGTAAGTGTAAGAAAAATAAAATAAGCTTATGAAGATGTAAATATATTTATTCGTCTAAAAACATATTAAATTCAAACATAGACAGTGTTTTGGAGGCATTTCTTATTTTCAATTACAAGTATGCACACAAAACTAGAATTATATATTATAGAGTGAATGCTCAAATAGTTCGTCAAGTAATTACCTAATTGACATTTATAATTACATTTTTTATCTCTTTATTTTTCTTAATGAGATTTAAGCATTTTTTCCACCGAATAACTGTTTAAATTTAAAGTTGCACAATGTAGGATTAAAATGTGAAACATAAGGAGTCTGCTTTATAGAGACCGTCTGTCATAGTCTATGATGGCCTTTGAAGCTATCTGTAACAGTCTGTGAGAGAGATGAATGCAAATTTGTACGCTCTATACTTAAACAATCTCTTTTTGATCGTCTTTCACAAAAACTAATTCAATAGTTTAGAATATTTTATACTTTTTATTTCATGGTTATCTATTATAGCTCTCTCATGAATAGAGTCCTATGACAACTTTAATAATAACTGTTTCCTAAAAAAAGGAAGAAAAATAATAGTTTCTAAACTAGAAAATATTTAGAAAATTGCCATTGCTCAACTGCGGTTCTCCAATAAAAGTAGCCATCTTTCATTATATTCTTGATTACGTCGACATTCTTCTTCCCATCGTTTGATCAAGATGGCTTCCATCTCGATGTTGTCCATTTGTGGTATTTTCATTGAAGCCATGTTTCCATTTTTACATCCTCCTACTTCAGAACCTGTTGTTACTGTCGTGTCACAACATATCCATTTGAATTTATTCTTGTGACGCTCAAATTCTTCGCATCTTTCACAATTACCTAAAAAAAAGTAGTTATTACCAATTTTATCTTCATTCTTTATGTAGAGATCTTTGCATTTAACACATTTAAAAAAATCTTCCGCTTTGCGTCGTTCCAGTTCGAACTCTTCTTCTTCTTGTCGTATCCGTGCAAAATGAACATCGGACGAGAATTGTCTCAAAAGAAAAGGTTTTCGAATAACAGCAACTGCCCATTTTTCTACTGTCTACTGTTGCTCATCATTTTCTTCTAGTGGTTTTTCCACCAGGGCTTCACGAAATCTTGCACGAACATATGTGTATACATTTTGATTGACGGCATATGAGGGTGTGGATGTGGGTGTGTGCCTGACTGCGACTGTAGGTATCGTGCATGTTCACGTGCCGGTGAACCCACACACCCACACCCATGAATCACATTAATTATGAGACATTTAATTGTGAAAATAGTTTCTAGGGTAAATAGTGGGACCCCATTGGTAGACCACTATGCACTGGTATTTTATCAAGAGTATCAAGTGCAGAGAAAAAGTAAGATCAAACAAGTTTGCCCTCTATAACAGTTGGTATTATAAAGGGAATGTATGAACTTGCATTTATTGTTGAAAATTTGTATGACAAACTTCTAAAAAAACTCTCGGAAATGAACCAAGAGCTTTTATCGAATATAAAATATTGTTCATTGTTATTAATTATGAAGTCAATAAAGACGATACACAGAAAATTATAAGTCTTTTTAGAAGACAAGGCATAGTGCAACTAAATAACGAATTAGTACATCAACATTTTTTGACTCAATTAAAAGCAATTCGTTTTCCTGGGTTTGATATCCATAAGAACAATATTGTAAATTTGCACGTATCGTTACATACAACTATGTCTAAATTAGATATCAATGATTTTAGTGAAATAATGAAACCAACAAAAAGAAAAAAACACATGTAATATCATTGCTAGAAAAATTCAGTATAATGCCAGAAATTACACTATAGCATATAGTCTAGGTGAAATGATTCATTAAATTCAACGAAAAGACAAAACTAATCATCAAATAATAGACAAGAACATAGAAGCTTATGCTGACAGCGTTATGAGCGAATATACCAGCAAACCTGTCTGACATGATTACATTGGCTAATAAACACAGACTAGATCAAAAATAGTGGACGGTCCTAATTATCAAATAACAAAAGAAGATAAGACAAGACGTACTAGCATTGCACTACACGTAAAATAAGAAAAAGACACTAAGGGAAATGCTAACATAGAACACTTTGAGCTCATGTCTAACGGTGGAAAAGAAAATGATGCTAAAACTAAGCAAAATGGTTGTGGCTATCGCGTTATTCAAAAAATATTGTACCAGAGACATTTATGGATCAAAGCTGCCAACAGGCCACTTTGTTTTCAGCCTGACCTGGTCTGGCCTGCAGGCCAAAGCAGGCGAAATAATGTTCCAAACTTTTTATAATTACGAAATTTACAAATTAGCATTAATTCACTGTATACGTTTTAATTGGTCATCCGATTTGTTCTCATGAAAGCAATAGAATGTAGCATGTCAATTCTCAACTCAGAGCAGTCATAAATTAGTTTTAAGATCAGCTTTATGGAAATCTTTGACACGGAAATATGCTTCTGAGTTATGAAATGAAACATTTTCGAACAAGTAGCCAACCAAGAAGATATTGAAATTCAAGAATTTATGTGAATATATTTTTATTTTATTTTGAAATAAAGGTATAACTGCATGGATATTGAAACTATCGTTTACTTAAGTACGTACTCAGGAATATGTAATGTATCTTCAATCTCAAATACGCACGAATGAAAATTTCCCAAAATTTGCTTAAAACTCTTTACTAATCTCACATTATAATAACTTTTATTCACACGATAATTTTGTAAGTGGACAGAAACTGATTCTCCATCATTTTCATTAAGCGAAACTTTAAATTCCATTCTAATTTAGGCTAACTCTTGAAATCATGAAACCCTTTAACTGAGTACCTATCATCTTCCTTAGTATAATACTGAATCAGTAAGAAGCATTTTGAATAGTTTCAGCATACAGAGAGCTAGAAATTACAGTAGTTGCATTTTATCAAAGGAAGAAATCCAAAAGCATATTTAAAGATTCTGAATATCCGAGAAATGAAGAGTTAGGAATAGTAAAAACGGTCAACAGACCTTATAAAAGTATTGATTTGAATTGATAATCAACAGAAAATATGAAAAGAAATCATCATTGAGTTGTGAAATCGTCTCATTCTTAGACTTAAATACTTAAGTTAGTTTTAGGTCATACCCAGGCCAAAATTTAAAAAATCGCCCTGGTCTGCTCGCCCGGCAGGCGCCTGTTAGACCGCAGGCTAGGCTAGCATCTCTGTTATGAATCTATTGAGAATCTTCGTAATGTTAGAGCTCAAACAATAGAAAATAATCCTCAAGAATTGTCTACAGGACAAGTGGCGCAAAGCTGAATTAAAACTCGTTATCTTGAAGCAGCGAATATTTTACTGATGATACCATCAGGCCGAAAACCAAAATTACCATTGACAGGCCTAAAAAACAGCTGGAGAATTTTTTACAATGCTAATCGATTAAAACATTTGAATAAGATAAAGCATTTTCGTTTATCAACAAGGCAATAAAGAAACTAGAAAGCAAAAGGATAGGCGGAATTTAGAACTAGTTTTGATAGCGACAGATGTACAACAGCTGAAACAGATAAAATTTGCGTCTTGATAACCAATGATCGGTTGATGGTCATCTTTATGTCAATTACTAAATACAATTGGGTGTAACAATATCTTATGGACTTACGTTAGTAACAAATATACGATTGTGGCCAATGCTCGCGTGGCAGTGCCTATTAATTTTAATAGTGTTTATCATTATAGGTCAGAGGATATTAACTCTAGTACTACCAAGTGGAGTTATTTTTAACCACATGGTTGGATAAAGGAATTTAATGAAAATGTTTTGGTATTTGTTTATTTAAAAAAACATTTGTTACAAATTTATTTTGCATACGAACTATATATATATGATATGTGTTGCTTTTGTTCTTACTTCACTTCGTCAAACTTGTCTACATTAGTTTCTATTCTCTTCAGATGACTAAAGTATTGATATCGACATTGATCGTTTCTGTTTTTATATAATTAATTGAATTTCATCCGTATGATAAAGTACTTTCCAGCTTAAATCACATGATGCCATATAAACAAAGCGAAAGAATAACTAAAATAGAGATAATAAATTCAATACCAAAATTATGGAATATCGATTTTTATCTACAGAAAAAAATATATCATACGACTGGCATAATTCTGCAAACAAAAGAGAAAAGCGCATTTGAATTGTTTGCAGTTATGGTGATTCTTCTCTTATTGGTATTGTTTTCATAGGTAATAATAGAGACCAACATTTGTATTTTGATAAACAAGCAGATTAATGGTTTCATCAATAGTCACTGAAGCAAAATCAATCAAAGAAGATCAAATAAAATGAGTTAACAATTTTTCTTTTTATCATAATATTTTTGAAATGTTATGCAACTTTCTACCCACGACATTTTGATGCAAAAACAAATTCTGATCGAGCTTGTTTTTTTCTTGAACAATTAAAATTTTGATTCGTTGATAAAATCCGCACATCATAAACGATAAAAATGCTGCTGAGGTCTTATGTCATACAATCAATGATCCAGATATGAATTTTGTAATTATTCATTCTTCAACAGAAAATTTATTGCATATCATCACTGTAGACAGAAAAAAAACAGAAAGTCCGATAAACATGCATTATTTGTACAACAATAGAGAATATAAGAAATCTGAAGTAATATTATATAACAAAAAAAAACGACAACTATGTAGTCACTATCATTCCATTGTGATGATTCATCATTATTTTCAGATTCCGATTGTGGATGGATTTTATCACGACCATATTTTGCTGCTTGTTCCATTATTGCCATAAAATTAGGAGCACTTGGTTTTGTTGATACAGCAGCTTTCTTATCTTCTTCTTTTTTACGATGATTTAATTGAATACCTAAACAAAAAGAAAAATTTCGATGAAAACAAGAGAAAAAAAAATTAATAAAACCTATTTTTTATTTCTTTTAATAAATCAGAATGAAGATCACGCATAAGAAATAGTCGTTGATCTTGAATGTAAGTTTCTGATGTAACAGAAACCCCATTTAATGATAATTTCAGTGTAGGTGCGCGGCTAATATTCATTGTCATTGATTGCTGTTCATGAGATGATGAAGACGATGAAAATACTGGACTACCATATTTTACTCCATCTGAGTGTTGATAATGATCATTACTATTTAGATATTATGAAACAAGATGATGATTTGTTCGTGAATAAACTTGTTGTTGTGATAAAATATTAGTACGTGCGACAGATTCATAATCTCCACAATGAGAAATAAAATCTTGAGAACTACGATATTGTTGTTCTTCAGATGATTGTTGAATAAGACAAGCTTGAGATGATGATATTGCATTTGAAACATAAATAGATTCTTGATGATGAAGTTTAGATTCTTTTCAAAAAAAAAAACAGACAAAATTTCATTTTTATAATCATTTTTCGTTTGTATTCATACAGATGGTCGAAAACGTTCTTGTTTGTCGGATCGATGTACATGATGATTTTGTGCAAATTGAATAATTTATTTCATCCACAGATTGAAAAAGAATGACGGATCAATATAAAATTTCATTGAATCTGGATCATTATCTCTACAAAATGAAATTATTATTTATATTTTTTATTAAAAAAAACAATATCTAACCGATAAGTATTAATTAAATGAAAAGCAGGTGCTGGGTCAGCTTGTTCATAAAGTAGACGAAGTGTTGACTACTTGTGGATCAATACGAGTTGCATTTATAAATGGTTTTCGACTATTTACATCTTCAATGTCACTATAACGAAACAAAAAAAAAACATTTCATGCCTTTTTACCTTTGGATAATAGATAAAAATTTACTTTCTTCAATATTTGAATTTAATTATGATACTTTAAGTCTTTCAATTCGACCATTTAATGATTCTGTACGCTGAAAATATATGTCTAGCATCGGTTATTAATTCATCAAATAAATCATGGGCATTAACGCCTAATGAATTTGATTGTCGAATTATATTGGCTAATGTATGATTAACTACGCATTCAAGTTCATTGAGAAAATCATTTGATACTTTCACATGACTTTAATGAGTGGGTTCCATTGTTCGTTTATTAAATGGCATTGCATCTAGTTTTTAATTATCTGACATGATATCGATATAGAAACTATTTTCATTATCCATGTTTGTTCGTCTCTACTAAATAAGATTTATTTATGATTTATTTGTGAGAAACAAATAGATATGAAAAGAAGAAAAAATGTCATAGCTACTAGTACAGTTGTTTCAAGAAATTTAACGGATATTACTATTATGAAGAAACTTTAATCGGATTCTTTGCCTTGTATAGTGTGAAAATGGGCTAAAATGATTCTCAATAGATAGCGCTTGCATCTAGTTGTATTGAACAGTTCTTCTGCAATGAGCGCCATCTAAAGAAGTGTCTTTATCATTGATTGGCGTTAATTAGCAGCGGTAATTTTCTATTGAAAGAATCACATATGAAAAGTAGATAACGTATCGACAATAACTTGTTGAACAACTTAATCAACTTTAACAGTATCATGTCGCAAGTTCACCATCATCACCATATCCATTTGCATTTTACATTACAGGTAACTCATATGATCTTAACTCGGCAACACATTTTATTAGGATAGAGGCAAATTTGAAGGTTGTACAGATGAAATTTGTACTTCAAATATATTCAACTAGTGAAAAAGATATCAAAATATGTATTTACTCTTACCATACATTTCATTTTCTGTATAATAAGAGTGAAAATATTAAAATTTTATATTCGGTAAAAAATGACACCCTTTCTTCAGCATTAAATAGCTCTCGGTTCATAGTCTTTCGGTATGAAAGTTATTTTTTGTATTGTTTTTACCCACGTCTTCACCTCAAGTATGTCAATGATTGAAATTGTATTTTCTCATCATTGTCAAAATCCATTGATAGGAAAAAAATTCAATTGGTTGTTGGAGTCAGTGGCGGATCCAGAAAATCAGTAAGGGATGGCACTTTTCTCAAGGGGGTGGCACTCCTAGTCAAACAACGGTTTTGGAAGCTTATTTGAAGTCGTATGACTCTTTTCTGTTTCACTTCTGCTGTGGAAAATCGAAAAAAATTTCGTAAGGGGGTGGCAGTCGCCTGGTAGCCGAACCATTGGATCCGCCGCCGATTGGAATATATTTTGAACTAGCTGAATATAACTTCTTTAAATGATCTTGGATAAAAACTGGTTCAAATTATTTACGTCATCAGAATCTTAGGTAACGAAAATTCGAGATTGGTTCGGTGGATATTAAATATACAAATGGTATTAGAGTACTCATACAATCGTTGCATTTTTTAGAATGCTTTTTACAAAGCGAAGATATAGTATTATACTTCGTATACCATGTACTTTTGGATACTACTGAGGAAGATATTTAGAAATAATGTAAGAAATATCAATATAATCGAAAGACTATACTGTATTTCATGGTATTTAAGATGTTTCGACATATTTGATCATACTATAAGTGTAATATTTATTTATCATGTTTTTACTGTAAAGTATATTGAAATATATTAATGCAGCATCTTCAATTGTGTCATTAAATTCTCTGAATTCTATGTATTTGATTTTTCATCAAAACCGATTCTTTAAAAAACATAAACATTTCGACTTCTTATGAATTAGTTTTTACAAGATATATACATATATAAACTGAATAAGTATGATAGGGATCGACACTTACCAATATACAACTATTTTATTCAAATAAGCGTATCAGATTAGTCACTTTAATAGAAACAAAGGACAATTCTTTTCATTCTAAGAAACCGATCATTTGTTACATATGCATATGTATATGATAAAGTTTTGTCGTTCTTACATTGAAATGCATTTGAAAAATGGTGACACTTTCACAACGTGTCATCATCACCATTGTTGTTCATGCACATTCTTATTGAATATGCTTCACCGATAAAAAAAAATTTCTTCTAATTCTAGATGCCTTGCAGTTGGTGCGGTGCATGCTGTTCAACTGAAATTAATCAAGGTGATAATAATGTTAACGTAAATGGCAATGATATCAACGGAAATGCTAATGATGTTATGGGAACAAGAACAAACGTAATCGTTCAGCAACCAACAGTAACTAATATAAACTTCAAAACTTCGTATAATCTCATATTATGTCTTCTAGGCAATAACAACAGAAGACTTTCATCAACAAAGATCTTCATCAACTGATACAAAAGTTAGTTTTGATGTATATGAATTAGACAAAAATTCCACTCTTTTTTAGGTTGGTTGTTCACCAAAATCATCACCACGCATCTCTTCACCTACGTTGTTCGATCTTGATTTATTTGGCTTTATATTTCGTCGATGAGCAACCATCATCACCATTTAATAATTAATGATAGTATTAATGAATGTTTTATTTTTTTGTAGCCATTGATATTTATTTTGTTATTCAATTTATTCTCTCATTTGTTCGTGTAATTAATTATTGTCAAAAAGTATGTTGATAAATTTAATAAAAAAAGGAATCTATTTGTACCATATGCTTTTTTTAAAACGTTAATCAAGTATGTTTTACTTGACATGAGAGGGTGTGGGATGTGGGGGCCGATTTGGGTGTGCGTGTGTGTGCTGGTTGTGAGTATGGTTAGAGAAAATACTAACACCCACATCAACAACGACACTCACCCACTTCACACCCACACCCCATCCGATATAGTCCGATAGATTTTCTGATAGGATCCGATGGGATTCAACTGTCGGATCAGTCGTGGTGGGCGTCGAAACTTTGGCGGATTATTGTACCTACCTAATACGAAATAACTACAAGATTTGAGATTTATGACTTTTACTACGAATGAGAATCTGTAATAACACTGGCATCTACTATTTTTCCAATTTTCTGCTAACTTAAGAGAGTAATCGATGAGAAAACCAGGGAACTGAGGTACCCATCAATTTTTATCTTCTAAATTCGATATTCGCATCTGAATCAGCGATATTGAAAACTTCTAAATCCAAAATTTCAGCGCATTTGCTTGAGTTGGTAAAAAGTTGAGTGGTACACTACTACTGAGCACTCATCAACTCCTAAGAAAAGATTCATCGAAGTTTGAATTCGAAAAGTTTATGAGTGCTCAGTAGTAGTGTACCACTCAACTTTTTACCAACTCAAGCAAATGCGCTGAAATTTTGGATTTAGAAGTTTTCAATATCGCTGACTCAAATGCGAATGTCGAATTCAGAAAATAAAAATTGACGGGTACCTCAGTTCCTTGGTTTTCTCATGGATTACTCTCTTACGTTAGCAGAAAATTGGAAAAATAGTACATGTCAGTGTTATTACAGATTCTCATTCGTAGTAAAAGTCATAGATCTCAAACCTTGTAGTTATTTCGTACTAGGTAGGTACAATAATCTGCCAAAGTTTCAAAGGGATTGCTTGTATCATATGCGAGAACGATGTATTTTAAAATTTCTTCAGAAGTTCGGTGACACCCTTTATATATACGAACGAAAAAACCTTTCATCAAAATAGTACTTTCATCTTGTTATACAGATCACAAAAATGAAATTTACTGTTGCTATTACATGTTTGTTACTGGTTTATAGTTGTTTATATCGTCATTTTGCGGATGGTAATTCAGAATATGAGCAAGTAGCACAAAGATATCTTACTAAACCTGGCTTAAAAATTCCAGCAAACGGTGAAGGTGGTGATAAATGAGTAACATTATGCACAGTCAAAGCTCGCGTTGCTAGTACCAGTAGGAGAACAACGCATGATGTACAACAGTGTACAGTCATAGTAGGTGGTGAGATATTAGAAATGCGTGTTGTTGAAACAGAAAAGAATTGGAGATGTGGATGACGCACTCAAACATATGCATCAAATACGTTATCGAATTATAAGGAAGCAATAAAGAATTAATATCATTCAGCAATTGATGCTGCTACAAAAGCTAAAGAAACAGAAGCAGTCATTAATTTATTGGAAGAAAAACAAAATTTACATTTTTTTAATTTGGAAGTAGGAACTAATAAGAATACAGCCATGTTAGAAGCCACTACTACAAGTCTATCGTGGTGGAGAGGTGGTGGTAGTTGTGCTGTCAAATTAGAAGCTCGAGCGCTACGTTTGGCTCATTAGTGCAAAAAGAAGAACAGCCAAGAGAGAGAAAAAACTGAGTTCTGATTTCTTTTTGATTAAACTGATTTTTTTTTGATAAAAAGCTGATTTTGTGGAACTCACATATATATTTTCGAAGAAAATGGTGAGTGTAAGTTTTAATGCGACGTTTTTGTGTCTCCCCCGGCCCCCATTACAGACATACCCATTAGAGATATAACCCCCACCCTGTTAGGGGCGGGTTGTGGGTGTGGGTATAAATTATAGATACACTTCTACCACTCACCTACACCCCTTGAGGTTAAAAAAAGTGCGTACTAGATTTTTCTGGTACACACTTATTTTTCATATATTTTAATTCAATCAGTAGAAACATTCTTAATTATAGTTAAAATTCCAGGTTTGACAATGCTGAAATAACCACGTGACTCTTATCATCTATTTTTCTTTGATATACCAGATGCATTATAAAATAATTTAATTTTAAACGTTTAAAATACGTTCTTTGTATTCTCATCAAATAGACTAAAGCGAGATTAGTTAACTATTGATCGGCATTCCTGTCAGTAGACTAAAAATTTTCAAAAGCTTCATGGTCTTGTATTACTGTTGCTGAGATATAGTTAGTTTTGGATCAGTTCTTTCATAGGAATCAGGATCACAGTGAGCTTATCTCTTTATTGAATTATCAGAAACTTTTTGATCTATTCTCTGAGTTGGATACATTTTTCATCGATCCTCTATGATGGCATTAAGTTTTTGCAAAGAGTACTTAGAAATAGTACACCGAAAATTTCTCTGATTAATTTTATTTAGATGTTTAAGTACCATTTGAAATTGAACAAGTTGAAAAATACGATTTAATAGTTCGATTAAATCAAAATAATATCATAAATCTTCTGGAACTTCGCATTTGTCGATAGTTTTTCTCTGAGAAACGAAATATGGACTCGAAAGTTACTAATAGTTTTGTCTTAAGCATTATTTTTGGAGACAGGAAAAACACTATAGTTTTATATTAGAGGGTCTCTACTTAAAAAATGTACTAACTACTGCTTCATTGAAGCATTAGATTATGTTAGATTGCATTCTGAGTCATTCCGATAACATAGTTAACGTACGCAAGTATCAAAAACTTATTTTTCAAAGGAGATAAGTAATATTTTTTGAAAGACAATGCGAAATCTTTATCGACTCAAGATTAACTGTGATTAAGTAAAATATTTAAGCAAGAATTGAGAATGAATACACTGCAGTCGACCACTCATGATTATAATTAAAGAAAAATGAGACTTTTTTTGAATATTTAAAGTCAAAAGTAAACCAATTTTAATCAAACGTTTCTTTCCTTACACATGACATTGTTTTTAAAGAATTATTCTTTTCCTTTTAAAGATTAGATTTTTGTTGGTAGACAAAATAAGATACAATGATTTGGAGACAATTAAGGTAGTAACTGCTACTGAAATCAATTGTGTGAAGGATGCCATATTTGTGTTAGAGCGAGACGAATATTTATGACGTGTTGTGTTTGGAAATATCCGCTATGATCTTAAGAATAAGACTAGCGAATAGCTCTTGCATTTGAAGAGAAATCTCGAAGGTTATCATCTAAGTGACCCTTGTCACATATTTATAAACTTTAGATGGGTTCATCAGTTTGATAAGAACACAGAAAAGCAATTGAATGTGTCAGTTAGTCATTATGCTGTCACGTATGACTTGACATATTCATTGATAGATTGATCATTAAATCAGCATGGAAATAATGGCTATTATAGTAATGTGTTTCCATATACTGTTTATCCATAGGCTAGATTTAGTTGCTTAAATATTTTTATTTGAATAAATATAAACGAATTCCAAATACGTGATCAGTTCAATTTTTTCTCAGTCAATATTTCCTACCGAAAGGTTTGATCATAATTCAGCAACAACAATTCTAGATAGAATTTTCAAATAGAAGTGTCACTAATATAGCAATAATAAAAACAAATTTTTCAGAATAATCTTCATTTAGAAAAAAAAGCAAAATTTTAATTCATGTCTATGAAGTATTGATAAATACAACTGCTTCACCGAGAAATTTGCATGATGAAATAACAATGATTAATATATTGAATTTCAAATATTGATTTTTGATGTTTCAAGAATATATGCAAGACAAGAACATCAAATTTTGTAAGACTTGGATGATTTAATGTCAGTCCTTGATACACCAAAATGAAATCATCTGAACTGGTGTCATTGCTACCTCTACGATTCCTTAAGTGAAATCTTAAATGTCGACTGTTTTTAAAGAGTATGTGTCAGAGGTGAATAACTCCGTTTATGTACTCTTTTGACTGATCTTCAAAGTTTTGAAAATTCTACTATCACTATGAGAAGGTTGTGATGCTTTTCCTTTCTTGTAAAAAATTGAACCTTTTCATTTCCATTTTTTTGTAATTTTCTTTAGCAGTCCATTCATTGAAACAAGTAAATAGATATTCTAAATCTATATTCCAACATCCAATACTATCAATTGATAGTACTGTCCTTGAAGTTATTTTTTCTATTCATTTAGTTTGTAAAGCAAATTATGTTAAATAGATTTGTCTTAGTTCACAACTACATACTTTATTATCTTTCAAAACAATACAACGCGTGGCTCTCGATATCGTCCTTGTAATGCGCTTGTATATTTCGACTTTAAATTTTATAAAAATAAAATTCTTAATAAGACGCATCTGTCATTATGAACGCATCCGATTCTCTTTGATCATGTTAGTCACATACCTTGTTCCTCTGTGAGACTAGAAAAAGTATGATATCGTTTGAAGCATTTGATACAAAGTTCTGCTGAGAGCTTTACTCGATACTGAAAATTTAACTTTGCTATGTATTTGCTTGTATATGTGAACGACGATCGTCTCATACATCCATATCCACATCAGGTTTTATCGTAATTTACATTTCTTTTCTCTGTATATATAATTATATATTTATCAATGTGTATTTCAATCCAAAAAAGAGGAAACAATCAAATATATATATATATATATAAGTTAATTTAAGGTACCTCCTTGATACTATCTACCTCTGTTGAACGATCATGAAATATTTCACACTTACAGCAAAGGCGAGTTAGTGGTAGTCGTCGTCTTTCTTCAGCAACTAGTTCTAAATCAAATTCCAACAGAACGATGAAGACAAGCAATAATAACAATATTTGATTGTGACAATAATTACAAAGAATGAATAGAGTAAAACACTGAAGAACATTGAAATCAGATAACCAAGTTGCGATAAACATAATCATTAAAATTCTGGTAACTAATAAGAAAAGATTCGGCAAATAAACTGCTAACAGTAGAATTCCTGCAATAAAACTAAATATTTGTTTGTTTACACGGTTTTTATCAATGAATAAAAACCACTGCTGAGTTGGGAAAGATATAAATGGTGGAATAATCTTACAATCATGACGTAAAAATCGTTTTATTCGTTGTTGAATTCGACCGCTTTTAAATTGTTTTTTAATTTTTCCGATTATCTCATTAAATCGTGTTAGATAACGTCTATTTCTATAATAGCCTTTCTTAGTAGAGTACCGAATCGTATAATATATAACTAAATGTATCAAAGATAATGGCATGAAGTTTTGTAACATTATCTCATCTACACGCCAAATATGAAAAGAATACGAAAAACACCAAATAAATAATAACATAAGAAATAACAACTCAGGATATCGACTTTGCATTTTCGATAGTTTTTCTTCTGTATCATCCAATTGAGTTCGATCATAGTTAGTATCATTAATGTTTAACACATATGCTTTTCTATAAAACTCAAGTGCCTCTGACAAATGACCTCGTGCCTTGAAAACATCGCCAATAGTGTGTATAGTGTTAGTAAGACAAAATTTACAGCTAGAGTGTTGGCTTCGTAGAAACTTGAGTAATTCTTTATAAGTGTTAACTGCTTTTTTATACTCTAGTGTGCAATAATGATAAATATAAGCTATTGAACGGTAAGCCTGTGGAATTTCACTTAGTCTTATCGAATCTTGCGCTTGCTTTGATAGCGAGCAAGGAAGTGACGAACAAATCTTAATAATCTCTTCATGGTATCCAATACTGGCAGCATAATCTCCTTTTTTTCTACAGATGTATCCAAGGCTACGGTATGCAATCATAAGATTTGTATAGTCTAGTTTATCATTCATAGTTAATACTTCGTCAAGATATAATCTATAATATTGTTCTGCTTTACAAAAATCATTTGAAAACCGAGACTTTCGTGCGGCCACATCACCAAGGAGTATTAAAGCTGGTCTACTTCTGACATTTATTTCAAAATTCTTCAATATTGGTGCTATACGTTCATCTTCATCTTCATTGACGAGTTTCATTTCTATACTCCAGTAAGTACAGTTTTTGTTTCCATCGTCTTTAGCTTTTTGTTCAATAGATTGAATTTCAAAAATAGTACCCATTGAAAACATTACTTCTTCTTCTGATGGTTTGCTACTTAAGAGTCTAATATCAGCATAAGGCCGCTTTGTTATGATAGATGTATCTATGTTGTATTGAAAAACCACAGCTTGTAATTGAGAACATTCACAATTAATATCGGTAAATCTCAATGCTACATTAAGATCTCCTGTTGTTGAAAGAAAAGTATTGATTGAATACAGACTACCAATATTGTTTCGAAGTTGCTTTAATTCATAACTAGATATCCATTGTCCTCTGTAGACTGTTATTCGAACACCACATATATCCTCATAAAACTTTTTATATTCTTCCTGCAGTTGTTGTAATAAGTCAGAAATGAAGTTACGAAATGTATATATCAAATCAATATCTTCTGTTCTACAAGCATCATTTAATCGCCGATAAAGAAATGAATCATGTGTATACCACCAAATCGCACTACCCTTGTGTTTTTCATAATATTCATTAACAAACTTATCGATTTTTTTCAGTTCACATTGATCATTCCGATAATATTGTTTACACTCTTCGATCATTTCTCTCTTTGCATCGGGTGTCTGTAGCATTTTTGCAATAAGATTTGTATAATAATAGAATCGTTCTGTTGACACACTTCTTAATGACATTTGTAAGATTTCTAAACTTGAAGAATAAATCACTTCATTATTACATTGGTAAGGTGAATTTGGGGAGATATCGTTTTCTAATTGTTTTTGAAATAGACCAAAATTAGTGAAAAAATCTGTTTCCTTTATATCCATTTGCTTAGATCGAGTTTTTGTCAATATGTAGATTTTTGATAATATTGAAAGCATGTATATATAGTATTTAGTGGAAAACAATAATGACAATGCTTTTGAGTAAGTGAATACATTTGAATTTTGTGAATTGATCACTAAAATCATCTGCTGATGCCGATTCGATACGATATAATTAAAACATTCGTCAGCATTGGAAAAAATTCGAGCGAATTTATAATCACTTAGATTCATAATTTCACTTTTACCAGTATTTAAACAGATCACAATGGTGTTTTCTACTCTGTTCTCTGTTAGCTTTTCTAGAAGTAATGATTCATTCGGAATAAAGAACATTTGCTGCTGTTTCTTAAATCGAAGCCAATAACGATAGAAAGTAAAATCAAATTTTGTTTCTATAATATAAATTTTTGAAACTTGAGGCTCATACATAAGTCGGCTCAATAATAAGAATAAATCTCGTTGGATCATTGGTTTTTTGGGATCTGTAATGACAAGAAACAATTTCTCGTGTCGATCTTGTAATGACAGAATACGATGGTAGCAGAGCACACAATCAGTAAACCTGTTTTGTTGCATGTCAACATTTTGCCAAAGGTACTCATAAGTGAAATTCGACGTGTCAAACGGTTCGCCACTATTAAAGTCCAACCAAATAATAATGTAATATTCAGGTACAAAAATTTTATAATCTTCAGTTAGAGATTCGGTTATGATGTTGCCCACAAGTGACTCGTTTTCTGACATTTTCTACTCTGTCTAAAAAATACGAGAAAGAAACAATTATTGATGAAAAAGGAGCAACATCATTTGATATTTGTGTTTACGTGCTATTTCATTTTCTCTTTTCAACATCTATTTGAAGAGAGATGTTCATGATTGAAGACAATCTAACTTCACACATAAATAAGTGAGGGTTTCTTCAGTGAGTATTATGCATCTACATCCTATTTGATAAAACTATTTTTTCCACAGTCTGCAGACTACGTAGAAAAATATGTGATCTGAATGGCAACTCTCGCTGGAATCAGTCGTTTGTTAAAACCGGAAGAATAAAGATCATAACTCAGTTCAAAAGTAAAGTGTGTTGTTTTATTAAAATATCCTTGTATTTTTTCAGGCAAAAGGAAGTAGCATATATTAGATTTGAATTATGATTTCGTTGTTAAATTTGATATCCAACAACTCGCGATGTATAAGACCTGTGTCTTTTTACAAGTCTGAAGTATGCCATACAGGTAATAAATAGTTTTTATTTGTCCATCAAGACTAGCAGAAATTCTGAATACTGTCAGTTTATTAAACATTTAACAAAATATCTCTTATTGTTGCCATAAAGTACTTTCTCCCGCAATCATATTATCACGTGTGACACATTCATGGTACTTTTACTTTTAGAACGGAATGAGAAAATCTTCCGTTCTTTTAAGAAAGAAAAGTTAACTGATTCTCAACTTTTCTTTCTCAAAAAGAAGGAAAGAAAACATTGAAAAACTTTCTTTTTGGTGTGTTATGCTGCTAATAAGAGAAACATATTTTCGATGCTTTTCTAATAAGAAAAAAGTTTTAAAATGTGAAAAATAAAGTACAAAGAAAGTAAAGACAAGTTCAATCAATTATTGTGCTTTTACAAAAAAGTTGTATACTGAGAATCAATAATTAATCATGAGTAACATTCAGAGATCTCTTTGCTGTTGTAGACGACTTCCAATTTTTGCCTGTTACTTCACATCTGTAAGAAATCCACAATTGTTTTAAAAAATATACATTTACAAATTCTTATAAACTGTACATCAGTAAATGCCGGATTTCATCTTACTATTGAAAATACCATTGTTTCGTAAAAATAAAATTATTCACTTAACTTTCTTTTTCATTTTCTTATCACCGTCTTTTTGTATCCTCCAACTTTTTTCTCAGTAAAACAACACAAACTTACGTGCTGTTGTTAAATTATTTTTCACTTGTTAGAATTTTGAAGATCTTAGAACACTCAAAATCCAGAATTATGTATGTTCTCTTTCACTTTCAGTACTTATTGACAGAATCGGCCATGATAGCGACTAGTTTATGTATTGATAAACTCTTGTGATGCTAATCATCCGCCTACACGTTGTCATAGACATTACTTAATTCGTTCAAACTCATTACAAGAACAAGGAGACCTGTATGGCGATCAGAGATCAATCAAAACAATACTAATCAAAATACTATGCTTACGATTCAGCCTGTGTAATAAATTTTACTTTTTAGCTGTAGGGATTGTTGTTCACATCCGACCAACTCATACAGGATGAATGCATTTTTTAATGTAATTCATTACTTGTAGTTGAGAAGAAATAGAAATAGAAAAAATAGGCGAACCTCTCTTTTTTTTTCTTCTTTTCTTTTTGTAAAGAGAATGCCGTAGTCGAGGGGTGAGGTACGCATGTGTATCTGGTTCCTATTTTCTTTCCTTTTCTCGTTTAGAAATAATAATTTTGAAGTAAGTTGTAATCAGCAGCGAAAGTAAACGACATATAACATGTCAATGATTCGACCCTCCTCAATAAGACCAACAATGAGTGCTTCATCATGCGCCCAGATGAAAATTGTCCGTTTTTTGATTTTCAATCTACTTCAGCTGTTTCACACTAGCCCTTCTTGTCCAATTGACAAACAAGAAAACCTTGCAAGTAAAGATGATGTGGTTTTGTGAAATGAATGCCTGTGTCCGGTTGCATTTTGAAATTTTTTTTGAGTTGAAGTATTTTCATTTCGTTCTCTCTTTATCAAGAAACATACCGCTTCAAAAGCTATTTTCGATGAAGTCAATAGCGTTTTCCTCTCTATGATTCATCACTGAAATTTTAATTTCTATCTGGTTGTTTGTTGTGATATCCTATTGCAAGTGTTAAAGAAACAAATGTATATAATTAGAATAGTTGGAGTAAATAATAAAAATCAAATTAGGTAAACTTTTTTCTTGCTGTATTCATAATACGTGACTGATCTTGCTTTCACTTTGATATGAACTTTTTTACACTCTTTGAAAATGATGAACGAAACTTTCCGGATATACAATGCAGAGATTGAAACTCTGATTGTTTCCAAGAGAAACTATAATACTTGAGTAGATTATTTTATTATGATTAAAAGCAAATCGATTTTTTTGCTGCCTCAATCAGTATGTTGTCATCGATCTTTAATCATCTAATAGAAATATAAACGTCAGCATTATGTAGTGACATGGCGACTTTATGTAGCAGCATGTTACTAGATCTTCAAGAATTCATATTCTACCACATTTAAACCCAAATTTCTATTTTATGCTTAAATCTCAACATGTTTCGTGATATCTTCTATTGTAAAATTACCAACGAAGGCATACATGAGTATAGATAATACATGCTAACTGTATGTCGAATGAAAACAAATGCAAAATGAATAGATGTAGTGACTATGTTGCAGTCATTTTAATGAGGTAAAAATAGCGAATTATTTGTTTGTTCATAAGTCTACTTATTCTGATTGGCGTAATAAGCAAAACAGTCATCGCACAACACAAAACACAGTGCTTTCTATTTTATTTAATATTTCAAGTTTTGAAGTTTTCAAATGTTCTTGATTACTCACTGTATGTTTGTTGCTCAATTGAAGTTCTAATGAACTGATGATTCCTATGCAATTCGTCAAATACTGATATTTGACGCAAAAATTCATACCCAGTGTTTTTAATAAGAATCTGAAATAGAATGTACAGGTAAACTGTGTTTTTTAGAACACCATGTACCCGTACACGTTGCTTTTTAAAACAAAGTGTGCAAAGTGTACAATATTAGAAAATCTGGTATCCAACAACATAAGATGATATCTGTTAAAAAGAAATTTATTTCATTTTTCATTTCAATGAATAAACATAGATTTATAATAAACAAAAATAAAATGTTTCAAATCACAAGAAATAAAACAAGAACTCTGATCATATAAAAAATATTAACTGACACTTACATCAAAGTTTATGATGTATCCATGTTCATAAATAAATATTTACACAAAAGAAATACAAAATAAATCATTAATATCTTGAGTGTGGGTGTGGGTATGGTTGCGTGTTTACACTGAAGGTTTCTTATCTTTTCATGTACACCCACACCTACACCGACACCCATACATCCACATACCTACACGCACACGCACACCCACACGCACACCCTCAAGATATCTGACCAATGGCAGTGCGGATCGAAAAAAAGCCGGTGGATTTGGATTCCCAGGCTTCGATAACCTATTTCAAACTTCGATCAGAATTGAGATCGGAGTGGAAATAAAATCCCTAATTTTACAGGCACGGAATTTTCGATGAACCTAATGTAACGATCAACTTGGATTGGAGTAGCTTGTGCCACTCTCGGCAAAGATGTTTATTAGGCTACTTCAAGTATCCAGAGCGTAACGACAAAACTAGAGAGTCTCGCCTATGTCCGTCGGCATGACGGTGTATTTTGTCATCTGATATCTCTAGTCGTGTCCCAACTTCATACATAACACACGTATATATATAGGAGAGAGATAGAAGAGAGACAAGAAAGAGCTATATAAGAACAATGGCAAGAGAACAGAAAGAGAAGGAAGGAGAATCATCGAAGCGTGCCATCAATATCGGCACAAATACTTGAAGCGATTAGAAGATTTTCCCGAAATCTCGACTGCTACAATTGATAATATTGAACCATCAAAAAGTACATCAATGACAGAATAAAAACAAATTTTTGTAGCGCTTCATTTCCAAATCTAATATGCAATAAAAATATTATATCAATTTTAAACGAATGTGAAATCATAACGTGTACAAATTAATGAAAAAACAAATATATATATCCGAATGTAAAAACTTAAATAAATTTTAATAAGTTTTACTAATGTTAGTTAGGATAGAGCATAAATGATAATAATGTTCAAAGACTATGACGATAGTAGATTCTGGGTAATGAATGTTAATTATGTGCTTGCAGAATGAAATTCAGCGACGATAATTAAAGATGTGGGATGTACATACTGTGATGTAGTCTATCTTGTTAGATATTTATTTTCTTCTCATTGTGTGTTCTTCTATGTTTTTCATATAAGTGAATATATTTATACGCATAAATATATTCGCTTCTTTTTTTCGTTCTTTGTCGCATAAGATTTCTCTTTTNTTTTCTTTTGTCTCTCGCATATTAGAGAGTCATACTATTTCTACGCAGTTAGTTGTTTTTTTCCAAATAAACGTAGTCTGACCTACATTTCGATTTTCCTTATTACGCAATTGATAACGTAGTACGTGACAATTAGGCGACGAGAGTGAGATCTAATCAATCTATATAAAAAAAAATTTTTACTGTGCCGGTGAATCGAAATACAACCGAACAAAATGCACGTTCAAATGCATATCGTCTTCACGAATTTGATCCAACATCGTACGATTGGGATGATTGGGAAATTCTTTTTGATACGTATCTTGCCGTCGAATGTGTTACCGATGATATAAAGAAACGAAATTTGCTTATTACAGCTCTTGGTGTTCAACCATTTAAAACTCTTATATCTGTTTGTAAACCAAAGAAACCAACAGAATGTACTTACGAAGAGATAATTCAAAAACTTCGTACAAATTACGCTCGTGTTACTTTTTCGTCCACAGAACGTATCAATTTCTTTGCAACCCGTCAAGAATCTTCTCAAACTCTTACTGATTTCGCTAATCGCCTTCACGATAAAACCGTAACATGTAAATTTCCAAATGATTTCTATGAAGAAGCTTTAGTTACAGCGTTTGTTGGTGGTTTACAAAATGAATTTGTTCGTAAACATTTGATGCAACAAAATTTAGAAGCATTTGAACAAACACTAAACGCTGCACGTACATTTGAATCTGTTCTCATTCAAGGTGCTAACGTAAAACGTGATCCAGTTGAACAATTTTCTGTTTTAAAAATTCAAAAGAAAAACAAATTGGTTCAAAGTACTCGTCACAAGGTAACTTGTTCAAGTTGTGGCTCCATGGATCATCCTCGTTCACAATGTCGTTTTCGTAATGTTACCTGTCATAAGTGCAATAAAGAAGGTCATCTAGCTAAAGTCTGTCGTTCAAACACAAATGTTTTTAAGAACAGCGTTAACACAATTTCTTCTATTGGAAATAAAGTAAAAATAGATGAAGCTCCAATAGGAATTCCTATTAAAGTAGATGGTCTAGTCGTTACATTTGAATTAGATACAGGTTCTCCTATTACGATTATCAATGAA
>OENM01000211.1:0-15045 GCA_900239745.1 Rotaria magnacalcarata
ATGAAAATTGACCGAGATATGCAAGAAATATCGAGACCCTCATTCTTTATGGCCCACCCGTTAGTTTAATAGCATAAAAGTATAGATATGTCAATACGAACCTAGCTCGAAGCAGCGATAAGTAAAGTCAGCTTTCAAAATATAAAACTATGTAAGTCAAAAAGAATTGAAGGATGTATACCAAATTCGAAAAAGGAAAACAATAAGAAGAATTCCAGCTACCTGGAATTTTCTATAGAAAATACTTTTTCAGAATTGGTCGAGAAAGATTTCATTAGATGTTGAAATTTGCTATATAACATTTCAAAATGAAAACGGTTTAGAACGGATTCCGAAAAGATGGAAAACTGTTATTATGAAAAAAACATTTTCCCGAAAAGTGGAACGCGTGCTCCACCGCTTTTTTCTATGATTGTTTTTCACTGGGCAGGTGTATATAATTGAATATTGATCAAATTTATATGACAAAATAGCATTTAATTTGCTATTACAAACAAACATCGATATTCATTTCCGATTGAATTATATCCATCTTCATACAATTAATTTTCTATGAGAATATATTTAATAAAAATCTTCTCGAAAACGATCACTTGTTTTACACAATCATTTTTATTTTTTCATAATAAGTATGAAAATTATAAAGAGATTGAAAACATATTTTATTTTAATATATAAGTCTTCCTTTATTTGCTGCTTGAATATCATTTATCAATGATAAAATTAGTATTTTGAGGTAATCAAATCAAAGTGTTATTTAACTCGAAATGAATTAAATGTCAATTGATAAAGTTCTTGAATAAAATTTTGAGAATCATGAGAGATCAGATTAAATAATAAAAAAAGAATCAAATTTATTCAAATTATTAATTCGCAAAAATTTCAATTCTTCTTGCTGATATTGATAACATCTAATCATTCTTTTTTTTATCAAGCAAACTTAGAAAATGATTTAATCCCTAGATGTATTTATAGATCTCGATGGAATCTATTTAAATATGTTATAATATTCGATGAATAAACGCTTTTCGATAAGGTTAAGTTTGTTATTATATTAAGAAAAGAGATTTGATCTTGAATAATAAATTGATTTGTAAGAAAAACAATGATATGTGTTTTCTATTATGAAATTAATAGAATTGATAAATAGTATTCTTTTAGTTCTTTAAATATTTTATGACCATATGTATACTTAAATATATCTTTCCCTAGGGCATGTACTGAATAAAGGGTACCCGAAAAAGTACCCTGCTACTAGTATGTCTTAGGAACTTTATGGTACTGGAGTACTTAAAAGTACTTTCAGGTACCTTTTAGGTACTCAGGTAGGTACCCTGCTGGAAAGCAACTAGTAAATGGGTACTTGAAGGTACAGATCAAGTAGTCAACTGGGTAATATTGCACAGTATGCTTAGGTACCCTGTTACCAAAATTGCAGTACGTTGATAGTCTAACCTAATCTTCGAAATTTTTCATTTTTTTCTCTCAAAACAATTTATTAAATTTTTTTTAATTGTATTTAATTTAATTTTCCCGATTCTGAAAACTCTAGCAGGTCAAATTTCCGGATCTGACTGGAATTGAGTTGGTCGAATCTCCATCCGACCACTTCACGGTAGTCCAATCTTAATTTACGGTTAAGATCGGCATGTTCTCGACTAATATATAGTCAAGAAATAATCTAGAAAAAAATATGAAAATAGTTTATTTTCTTATGGTCTACTGAGTTGTTTATAAGGAGCCGTTCACGCAAAAGAAAACGGTGAATGAACAGGCGCTACACAGAACTCGACAAATCTAGGGTACCCTGTACTGCTTTCCTCAGTAAAATTACAGGTGCGGGTACTTATACAAGTACTTGTTCAGCAAAACATACTGCTATGGGTACCCAATGCAGTACCTACATCAGTATGGCTACTGATAATTTTCTAAGTACCCTTAATAGGTACCCTGGTGTGGCTTTCTCAGTATATGGGTACCCTGAACTCAGTACATTCCCTAGGGTTGCTATTGTACAATACGTATTACATGGTATACTTCTTCTTTCTATAAACAAATGAATTGTACAATATGTGAAAAATTTTGTTAGACATGAAAAAGTAAATTCTCTCCTAAATGAGAACTGAATAATCAACGATAGATTTACATCGTAGATCAAGAAAACGAGACAATATGATTTTCGATGTTATGAAAAATTTAATTTTACAACTGCTTTCACTCGAAAAGGTCTTATCGAAAAATAATTACTAAGCCTTTTTCAATGAATCTCCTGTTTAAAAAAAGGAGAAACTTCGTGGGTTTAACTAAAAATATATTGAACATCCATTATCCTATTGATATGATCAATAAATGTTTAATAAACTTCTATATTTCTTGAAACTGCAATTTTATTTCTGAGGTTTACAATCTCAATGAAATGATAAACATCTCAGTTCAACTCAAGTTAAAGGATATTCTATGACATATCATGGCTTTATATTTAATCTTATTTTATGAGAGCGCGCTCATTTATTTCAAAAATTGTTGCGAATTCGATACGAATTGAAATAGGTATTGACAAATGACTCATATAATGACTCCATTGGAAAGAGAAAAAACAAAAATGTCTAAAAAGTTATCATTCTAATTCAATTTTGATGATATTTATTTATTAAAGGTAAAAAATAAAAGAATAGCTGAAGCCAAAAATGATTTGTATAATGTCTATAAAGTAAAAAGAAAAAAGTTGGTTTAGCTAGTCCATAATCGCATCCAATCAAATATTTCTTGATACCAAACAAGTGAATTAACTGGATTAAGTGTTCAATGATTTTCAGTTGGGAATTAAAGCATTCGACTTGGAATTCCACGTCGTTGCAAAGCTATAAATGCACCAATACCTTGTATATCTGGAACACGATAATCAAGTTCACCATGAATAATTGACATTGGTTGTGACCAGTTAACGATATGGTTGATCGGATTAAATTTCTTATAAGCGTGTGGATTTTCATAAGGAGTAAAACCACCAGCATCATGTTCTGAGAACTATAATTCTTCTGTAGCATAACCCATTTCTCGCATATCAAATAGACTATCGTGACAAACAAGAGCTCGAAAGCGTTGACTCATTTCTGAACGTCCAGCAATCCAATTAATCATAAAGCCTCCATAACTTGCACCTAACCCATGTCGCACAGTTTTTGTCACTACCGCCGGTATACCGCGGTACTCATAATAACCGGCGGTAGCGCTTGTAAACTCCGGTTCCAGTTAGAAAGGCTTCCAGAAACCGTTTTTTTGTCAAATCCCTATTTATTTCGGAAAAATAATTCGAATTAATCGAAAACAAAACTATTATAGTATATATTTTTGAGAATTATTATTTTTTACAGCGACATCTTTAATAAAATATTTATCTCATAAATGTGACTGATCTGAGAGGTGTGGCTACTACAGGCGGCTCAGACACATCGACATAATCAGAGTGCTCCGAATTCAACACGATTCTGCCGGTTTCAGCAGACTTAAAAAATATTCAGTCGTTTCTATACTATGAAAAAGGATGCATCGCTTTCATGAAAAACCGGCGGCATACCGGCGGTAGAGCGCACATTATACCGAACGGTGAACCGTCGGTTTACCGCCGGTTTTTTTCCGGTTTGAATCATATGGGAATGCAACTGCTCGAGTTTCATCAATATATGAATATCGTTTTAAAGCAGCTGTAAGTCCTAATTGAAGATCTTCATAAGGTAATGAACCATATTCACCAGTGATACTATTGTGCCGATATTGATGGCACGCTTCGATGATTCTCCTTCCTTCTCTTTCTGTTCTCTTTCCATTGTTCTTATATAGCTCTTTCTTGTCTCTCTTCTATCTCTCTCCTATATATACGTGTGTTATGTATGAAATTGGGAGACGACTAGAGATGTCAGATGACACAATACACCATCATGTCGACGGGCATAGGCGACACTCTCTAGTTTTGTCGTTACANAGTTGTTCGTTACATGGCGACCCTGGCTAATGAATCCTGCAAAATCTTCTCGAAGTTAGTCTTTGTCAACAACTATAACATATTGAAGGTGATTCAACAAGTCAATCAAAGCTAAACGGTTATCAACTGCTATGAAGTGTGTGAAGTAGCAAGTATGAATTTAATTAATATAATGATGAACCTCCTCAACGGTATGAACGGCGGCGGCCTCCGGTGGACAAACGTTGGCAAGAATTTTTATGAAAAACAGAAATAATTATATGAACAAAAGAACGTGAAAATTAAATATTTGAATAACTGCGAGAACGACCCAGCCGACCGAACAGTCGAGTCATCCGTGAGAAGAATGACATGGAAGTGGTACACTTCTACTGCGTGGCGACTCATCATATTAACAAAAGTTTTATACCTGCTATATAATACATGCAATCAGCAAAATTTAGTTGTTAACCATATCTGGAGCGCAATTGAAAACATACATTATTCGCCTCAACAACAACGAAAAAGAAAAAAAAACAAATTGGGGTAGATGACACTGAATTTTAATCGCACAATTGCCGTAAGCAATATCATTTCATTTATCATCAATACAGCATCTGCAAATCGTCCATCTGATTATCAATTATCTTATATACCCAACGATCCATGAATATCAGATATTATAGATAAACAAAAACGAACGGTAAAAGAAAAGATTATCTTTGAACTGACAAAAGTGATGAAACGTGTGAAAAAGTTNAAGGTGCATTAATTTTTCTATTCTTTCGTACCGAGTTGATGCGCTACAGTTGATTAAGTTAAATAAGAAATGTGAGAAATTTTTGTGAGAAATGTCTAAAAAATTGAATTTTATGATATTATGTTGATTTATATAACTCTTTAATGTGTTCTTCGATTATCGCTGTGATGTTCAGCTATTTGTTATTAATAATTTATTTTTATGTGGCGTGATAAGATACTCTGAATATGGAATGAAAAAAGAAACTCTTTTTAGCATTATAAAAAAAAAAGTTCAAGCGATTGTAATAGTGTCAATGATTGATGTCATGTGTATCCGACTTTTTATTGTGTGATAATGTTCAAAATTATCAATTTTTTCTATATTCCGTTACGATATTGTTTCATTGGAGTGTTTTTTTTTAATATTGTAAAGACGCTCAGGAGAGCGTCTGATCTGAGTGGGAGGGTGTGCCGATATTGATGGCACGCTTCGATGATTCTCCTTCCTTCTCTTTCTGTTCTCTTTCCATTCTTCTTATATAGCTCTTTCTTGTCTCTCTTCTATCTCTCTCCTATATATACGTGTGTTATGTATGAAATTGGGANGGCGACACTCTCTAGTTTTGTCGTTATAATCTGCATACTTGAAGTAGCCTAATAAACATCTTTGCCGAGAATGGCACAAGCTACTCCAACCCCGTGTTTATCGTTACAGGTGTGAGTTGTGGTCTGGTTTTCGTCCACCCACTAACATCCACACCCACATCCAGCATCAAGCAATACTCTTGTACAATTAATTATTATTATTTTTTAGAATGAGGATGGGTTCAAGTGGTTTTCTCTCCAACAACCACAGTTACTCGAGTATATTCAATCATCACACACTGAGTGAAAAACGGTGACATATTTCAAGTCCTGTTTCACTTCTTCAATCAAAGCTTTGCAGATTTCATTGTGTGGATGTGTCGGTGGCATTGATATATCAAGAATACCAAGTATCTTTTCCAAATAATAAAGGACTTTTGAGTACTCGCCTATGTTAGGACACATTACAACGACGTTGTTGTCGGAAGAAACCGAATCGGAATGGCTTAAAGGAAGAGTTTTCTGGTAGATACCTAGTCCATATTCGTGCGATTGAAAGGCTTTCCAATACTCATCCATGTTGTCATACATCCAGTCGATGCTACTATAAGAAGTAGTCAAGTTCGAATCATTCGGACCGAGAGTTTCCTCGAAGATTTCATTGGCTTTGTCGTAAAAGAAAACTGCTTTCGAGTACTTTCCCATGTTGTAATACACCTCACCTATGCTTTTATAGGCAGTAGCTAATTCACGAGTGGTTGGGATGAGGGTTTTTATGTAGATTGCAAAGCTATTTTCATGAAAAAATACTGCATTTGAGTACTCGCCCATCTTGCTACATAGAGAAGCAAGTTTTTTGTAGAGAGTAGCCAAATCTTGATGATTTTCAGGCAGAGTTTCTATGCAGATTTCAAGCTGTTTCTCATAAAACGATAGTGCTTTCGTGTACTCTCCAATTTTCTCATACAGATGAGCAACGAATTTGTATAAACCAGCCAAATCAAAATCATTGCGATCGAGATTTTTATTTACGATTGCCAGGCCCTTTTCTTGATAAAATATTGCTTTTGAGTACTGGTCCATCTTGAAGCATGCGTAAGCATGCTGATTGTACGAATGAGCCAGGTCGGGATGATTCGGAGGGAGACTTGTTTCGCGGATTCGAAGAGCTTTCTCAGAAATCGATAGTGCTTTTGAGTGCTCGCCAATGTTCTCATATGCAAAAGAAAGGCCAGAGTAAGAGTTAGCCATAGATGGATGATTTGGATGGAGAGTTTTCTTCTTGATATCAATAGATTTTTAGAAATGTAATAGCGCAGTCGAGTACTCTCTCATGCGGATATAGACATCGCCTATGTTTTGATGGCACACGGCCGTAGTTGGATGATCTAGACCCAAGGAATTTTCAGCTATTTCAAGTGATTTTTGAAGATAGGAAAGAGCTTTTCTCGTGCTCGCTCATCTTAGAATATGTCAAACCGATGTTGTTGTACAAAGTAGAAAAATCTGGATGAGTGACAGGAAAATTCTCAGACAAGATCTCAACTGCTTTTTCGAAAGTTGACACTGCTTTGTGATAGTCTCCCATTTCGAGATGATGATTTGCGATATTGTTTTAGGAGATAATAAAATGAGAATGGTTTTGAAGATCACAGTTTCTGTTAATTTTGAGTGCTTTTTCAAAAAATGCCATTGCTTCCGTGTGCTCACCCATGCTGTCGAAAAGAGAACCAACATTGTTGTAGCATTTAGCTAACTCAGGATGGTTTTGAGGGAAAGTTTCTTCGGCAATTTCAAGTGCTTCTATAAGCGAAGAAAGTGCTTCCTCGTCATGCCCCATGCTCTGATACAGCAGACCAATGTTCGTAAGGGAATACATAAAATCGGAATGATATCGAGGAAGGCAGGTTTTCCTCATCTGAAGCGCTCTTTTATATGACATGAGTGCTAGGAAGTATTCGCCCATTTTATGATACACTAAACCAATTAAGTTGTGGACAGAAGCCAAGTCCAGATGATTTGAAGGGAGAATTGTTTCACGAATTTCAAGTACTTTTAAGAATAACGGAAGTGCTTTCGAATAGTTTGCGATTTGTATATTCGCCGCACCAATACTGTGGTAGGAAGCAGCTAAATCGGGATGATTTGCAGGGAGGGATTTCTTCCGGATTTCGAGCGCTTTTTCGAAATTTGAAATAGCTTCGACGTACTCTCCAGTGTCAAAATATACAGAGCCCATATTGTTGTAGCACGTAGCCCAATCTGGGTCATTTGGAGGAAATGATTTTTCACCGATATCAAGTGCTTTTTTGCATGAGGAAAATGCATTAGTGAATTCTCCCATTTTCAAATACACTGAACCGATACTACTATAGGACACAGCTAAGTCGAGATGATTTGCAGGCAGGAATTTCTCTAAGATTTCGAGTGCTTGTTTATGATTTCGAAGAGCATTCCAATACTCCCCCATGTTATTATACAATGTAGCAATGTTGCGAACGCATATAGCCAACAATCTATGGTCTGGTTGATGGGCTTTTTTAGTGACTTCAATTGCTTGCTCGTAATGAAAAAGTGCATTCGCGTACTCTTCCATTTTGCTAAACACAGAGCCAATGTTGTTGTAGGAAATAGCTAAATTATGATGATTTGCAGGGAGGAATTTCTTTCGAATTTCGAGCGCTTTTTCAAAATTCGAGAGAGCTTCCACGTACCCTCCCATGATGAAATTAACCGAACCGATGTTGTTGTAGGCCATAGCCCAATCTGGATGATTTGTAGGGAATGATTTTTCGATGATATCGAGTCCTTTTCCGTAATAGGTAAGTGCCTTCGTGTACTCAGCCATCTTTGCATACATAGAACCGATATTGCTGTAGGAAATCGCTAAATCGGGATGATTCGAAGGGAGAGAGTTTCTACAGACTTCAAGGTCTTCCTCGAAGTACGAAACTGCTTTTGAGTACTCTCCCATATTACTATACACTGAGCCAATGTAGTTGTAGCATCGTATGAGATCCGGATGATTTGGATGGAGATATTTTATCTTGTTTTGAAGTGATGTTTTCATGTTTTCTTGCACGGAATCGGTGTTTGAATGATCCATTGTTGACGATGATTGATTTGAGGGAAAATATATTTCGCATTGTTCTATTGCTTTTTCGTTGAATGATTTGGCTTTAGAGTAATCTCCCATGATTTCATGTACGAAGGCAATGTTTCTGTAGCAAGCAGCCAAAGCAAGATTGCTCGTATCGGATGCGTTTAGGTAGATGTCAAGTGATTTTTCGTGATATAAAAGCCCTTTCAACCAATCACCAAGTTTCCCATAGGTCCAGGCAATGTTTGTGTATGAGGCTGCTAAATCTACGTGATTTAGAGGAAGAGAGTTTTGACAGATTTCAAGCTCTTTTTCGAAAGATGTAAGTTCTTTCAAGCACTCGTTTGTATCAATATTTACCGAACGCATAATACTGTACAAGTGACGGTGGGATGAAGGATTTGAAGGTAGACACTTTCTCTTGATTTCTAATACTTCTTGGTGGATCGGCAGCGCTTTCGAGTACTCTCCCATTTTGTCATATATCAAACCTATATTACTGTACGCCGCTAAAAATCTATGATCGTTTAATGGTGAAAATTGTTTTATGAGTTCAAATGATTTTTCGAAAAATGACATTGCTTCCTGATAATCACCTTGGGAGGCCTTAATATATCCTAGCTGATGATTGAGATATGCTTGGTCTTCAGTATCGACTGCCTGATCGAGCAGTACCCTATTCATTTGTTCGGCCATATCAAAATGTCCTAGTTTAATTATTAATTGACTCAATTGATGTCGATGTGTTATTCCATCGATCTCGTCGCGCAATCGATACGTGAGAGTTTCGAGTAACTGATCTTTGTCGCTGGTTAATGCCATGTTCACTTGCCAGAAGCGACCACTCTCGTCAAGTCGTTCGAATTCATTAATGCGGAAAACAGCATGCATCGAAAACAGGCATTCTTGTTCCTCCGAAAATGCGGTGACATCGTGGATAAAAGTAAAAGAAACGGATGAAATCGAGTTATCGACAGTAATTCGAAAAAGAATCCCTGTTTTGTCGGGTTCAGTTTTATTGCTTTCCGCAAACATGTAAGCAACGCTTTTATCGACGCTTGTCGATAGAAAATTGTTGAAAGAAATGAGACCTCCTTGGCATTCACGCATCTTCTTAAACAACGCATTACTCATACCTTGACCTCTGTAAACTATTAGCGGTGATGATGATTCTCCTAGACGTTGATCGACTTGATCTGAGTGACGTTGTTCAATGTTTTGATGAAGATCATGAAGGAAAAAGCCCATTTTTAGAATAACTTCAGTATTTTGTGCCCGCAAAGCTTGATTAAGAACCGAATAAATCATACCATGTTTTGTATACCAGTAGATAGGCGAACGATTGTAATAATCTCGTTCGAACTCATCGATCCCGCTTAGCTCGCCTGGGTGATGCTTACGATAATACGTCGCGAAATCTTTCCTGGATTGCTCGTTATATTCGATTTCTAGGAGGACTTCTTTGAGTAATTGAGTGTACATAAATGATTGATGGACTCGGTCTGACTCTCCGTTAGATACGTTACGTGGTGGGAAAAAAACTGATCAAGATAGAATCCTGATCATACTGTTGTACAACTTTTGTAATTGACTCAATAATGGGGACGATTTGTGTGAAAACACCTTTTACTTTTGGATACTGTTCGTTGAATTGTTTGTAAATGAAACCATTTCGATATAATGCATAGATTGAATAAAGTTCTGGTGTATCATGAATCAGTGGGACAATTTGTTCACTGAATGCATTCGTAACAATCATGAATACCATTTTATTCTTGATTTCAGTGAGGAAATCTACGCATTCGTCGGCATCGGTAAATATATTGATACTACACTGTAAAAGGATTTGAAAAATAATAAACCTCACGAAAATGGCATTACCAATTCTAAAACTTGCCAAGTAGTTTCAACAACGAGAAAAACAGCTAATCGCTGGCATTCACAAATTATTTTTGATTTATTATATTAATAAACCCATCAATGAGTCGATAAAGGTAATAAAATCAAAAAATAGTTTACGCAAGTTATCAGCAAGGTTTTGTTTTTCGTTTTAAAAACGATCTGATAAGTTTTAGAATCTCTAATACTCTTTTCATGCAGTTTATTATCTTCCGAATATTTTCTCTAAGTAGTACTTACGATGGATCGTATTTGAAAAATTGAATTTCGACAATCGTCATTGGTTTCGTCGATGTTCGAGTCCAGCCAGAGAAGAAAAAATTTGTGATCCATACAAAGATCTGTAGATGAACTTGATCCTGCTGTAGCGTTGTCGGGTAGAGTTGTCGCCATACTATGGTCTATTTAATTTTGTATTGGATTTATATAAGCGGAAAATGATTCACCTTCAATCTGAAACAAAGAATCAAATCGCCGATTGTTCTGAAAACCAAACATAGTTTTCGACCATCGTTTTCTAAAATAGCGCGTGACACGTCGAAGATCGTGGAGTTGGTATCTAAGAATCTGAGAAACGCAGGGAACTCAGGGCCTAAAGAAACTAAAGGTCCTGTATCTGGTGCCAACAGAAAACCGCTGTAAGTGACGTCAGTAAGGAAGTCTAAGAGCACGACATAGACAGACTAGAGTAGATAGCTGAGTGTGCGCGATGTCAATCATGCAGCCTTGATAGCCGACAGGCTGCACGGACCAGGCCAGTACCCATAGTGACGGCAGTGTAAAAAGCTAAGTTGAAGGGCAATATACAGGTCAGAAATGAACTAAATTGGGTTCAGTCGGTATTGCACTGCATCTTGAAGGTGTCACGCATTGATCTCTCGTAAGGTTTGGATCTTCTCTTCGTCCATCAGCATTCACACACTTATATACCTATAGGGTCTCAGAGTTTTGTTGTTATTCTCGAGTTCTCTTCTTATGCGATCATTAGTTATGTAATGAGTGACTGCTACATTGAATTTGCTCGGTAGCAGGTAATATCACNATATATATATATATATATATATGTATAAACGCAATAGAACAATCCACAGAACGAAAGAATACAAGTAGATGAAATGAAAGCATACGATAGAGAAAACAACAATGAAATCACACTACATCACACTCCTCCGCTTTAAATTTTCTTCAATTAGTTCACGTACTGGTTCCTTAAATATCGATGAACTTCTACATCTTTGTGATCGTTGATCAGATGAAGAAACATGAGGTGTTGACGAGTATTTATTATAAAGATGTGTTTTCATCTTGCAACAACCTAATCCTTCTTTGAAAATATCATTATGACTATGCATAAATTCGTTTAAATTGGAAATTTTCGCATTAACATGAGGAACTTTATTGTTATTAATAAGTTCACCTAATGATATTTCATTTAAGTGTAAGGCATTAATCCAATTACGACCTAGAATATTATTACGATTTTTATCACCAACTAATATTCGTAATCGAGCACGTAGACCACGGTAATTCACCATTACCATTTTCTCTCCTTTCAAAGGAATCGAATGACCAGAAAAACTATTGTGAACTGACTTCACCAGCGGCGTAGCCAAGGGGGGGGGGGCAAATGGGCCATTGCCCATTTGATTTTTTAGTTTGCCCATTGAAATTTTTTTTACTGTAACTTTGCCCATGGAAATTTTTTTCTTTCAAAACTTTTGAGTTATTTTAATCTATGTAAAAAGTAAACTGTTCGCCTGCGTTACGCTCAAGTTGTACATGCATTATGCACTATCTATTTCTCCTCTGTATGAAGCATTAACAGAATAAAAGAGAAAGAAAATTCAAGGTGTACATTCTTAGACATTTGTTCTTTTCTCTTTCGTTTCAATTTTTCTCACAATATCAACTATTTTCTTTCTCGACGCGTCCTGTTTGTCGCTTTCTTTGTCATGATATTCTTTTACATTGAAGACGGAAGAAAAAGAAAAGAACAAATATATATATAAATATAGGCATAAACTATTGCACGTTGATCACATTTTTGTTCTGTCTTGAACAGCACCCATATTCGACTATGTCTAGTGTGAAGCGATCTATTACATTGCTCAGCTATAATTTTTCGAAGAAAACTCGCAATGACACTGAAGATTTAGCATCAAGTTCAAATACACCTACAACCACGATTACAATCATGAATGATGATTCCAGCTTAGGTGTATCAAGTGATTCTCAAAATTTGAATAATGTTATCGTCGAGCCTGATTGTGCAGCAGAAAGTAATGAATTGAACGCAATTGATTCTCGACCAGACACTAATAACAAGGATATTGGCTATTATATATTAAATAAATTGCCAATTGACGATAATTTGAAATATTCTTTATTAACAAATCATTTTAAACCAAATGGAAAATACTCATTTCCAACTGCATATTCAAATGATCAAAAAACCTCTCGTCGATTCCTGATAAGTTGGTTAAATGATAATTCATTTCTTGCTTATTCACCATATATTGAAGGCTGCTATTGTATAAATTGTGTATTATTTCGCAACGTACAAGGGCAGAAATTGGAACTGTTTGTTGATACACCATGTTATAAATACAAACATTTGAAGCATTTTAGTACATCGTTAAAAAGCCATATAAATTCACAATTTCATCAGAACTCAATGATTGCCACAGACAATTTTATACGTACATACAAAGATCCATCATTATCAATTTCATCATTAATTGATAAAAATCGAATTGAAAAAATTAATCGTAACAAAGCAATATTATTATCAATAATTAAAATAATAATTACTTGTGCACGTCAAAACATTCCCATTCGTGGCCATAGCGACGAGAGCATCAGTGAAATAAGGAGCAATGTTGACGATATTAACTGTCCTGCTGGATCAAATTTTATTGCATTATTAAAACAACGTATTGATGCTGGTGATGAAATTCTTCGTGATCATATACAATATGGACCTAAAAATGCGTTGTACACTAGTTCGCAAGTTCAAAATGAAATTATTGATTGTATACACAAATATATGCTGAACGACATTTTACATCGAATAGAAAATTGTTTATTTTCGATAATTGTCGACGAAACGACAGATGCATCAACCGTCGAACAAGTAAGTTTTTCAATACGGTATTATGATAATAAAACAAATGATATAAGAGAAGACTTTTTAGCATTCATTGAAACTGTTTCATGTACTGGTGAAAGTATATCTAATATTATTCTTGATTATTTAAGAGCGTATAATTTACCATTTGATAACTGTATAGGTCAAGCCTACGATGGAGCATCCAACATGGCAGGTATCTATAGAGGCTGCCAAGCGTTAATAAAACAAAAGTGTCCAGATGCTGATTATTATCATTGCTCCAATCATTGCCTCAATCTTGCCCTGATTGATAGTTGTGGCATTGCACATATACGTAATATGATGGGAACAATTAAAGAAGTTATTAATTTTTTTTCAGATTCACCAAAACGAATGCAAGCTCTTCGAAGCGAAATCAATGATTATCAAGGAGAATATGTTAGTTTAACAAACAAAAAACGATTAATTAGTCTATGTGATACTCGATGGGTCGATAGAAACACATCAATCGAAACATTTTTAGAATTATATATTCCCATTATCAATACATTAGATAAGTTTAGACATGGAAAATTGAAAGATCCAACAGCTGAGCAATTATTCCATGCTATCAATAATTTTCAGCACATTATTTCAACTTGTATTTCATGTTTCTTGCTATCTGATATTGTTCCAATCAGTCGGCTACTACAAACTGAAACATTGGACTTTTCATCGGCTAATCAACATGTTGAAGAATTATTACATAAATTTGAACAACGAAAGCTTCAAGCACAAGATTACTTTGATAATGTTATTTATAGTCATGCTGGTGAATTATGCAAAGAATTATTTGTTACACCAACTATACCACGTCATGCAGTATTAAGTTATCGAAAACAAAATACGCCGGTGCCCAATCCAGAAATATTTTATTGTGATCGTGTATATTTGCCATTCTTAGACGAATTGATTAATAATATTAGTGGTCGATTATCTAGTTTAAAATGTGAAAGAATCATTTTATTGAGTAAACTGCGACCTGAATTAATTCTACGTGAAAATTCATTTGAATTATCGAAATCCTTATCCAAACAATTTGCTGATCGTTTACCATCACCATTACAATTAAATTCCGAATTAGAAAGATGGCAAAAAAAATGTAACGATTTGCTTAAAATGAACGAAGAGTGGAAGAAAAAATGGATAAACGAACTTATTAAAGAAGCAGACCACGTTTTATTTCCAAATGTTCGGTTTTTATTAATATTTTTAGCAACATTACCGGTTTCAACAGCGTCAGCTGAACGAAGTTTTAGTAAATTGTCAAGCATCAAAACCTATCATCGTTCGACAATGAAACAAAACAGGCTAAATGGATTAGCTATGGCATACATTCATAAAGATATTAATATTGATGCCGATGAAATTTTAAAAATTTATTGTCAAAAATATAATCGTCGTCTTGATTTTGGCATGTAAAAAACGAAATATTAGTTACACGTATATGTACATTAAAAATAAATGAAATTGTATATATGTCCAATAGCTCGTACTTGTATGTTAAGAACTAGTATTATGTCTTTTTGTGCATAAAATTGGTTTTTATGTTTTGGTTTACTAAAAGAACATCAATTCGTAGTTTTATTTTATGAAAAGAGTATTTTTTTT
>OENM01000211.1:15245-57138 GCA_900239745.1 Rotaria magnacalcarata
GCATTGATACACTACAGAAATGCCCTTAATTTTGAAATTCAAATCAGCTACATCAATATGATAAATCAAAAGTAGAACATATATAGTATCGATCAATTGTATTGTGAAGCATCACGCCAATACCAATAGATTGTCTACTATCGAGCAAAAAAGGCAGCAGTCGCTCATCTCAAGAGAAGAGAACACAAGAGAAGAGAAGTTGTGGATGCTAAACAAACCTCTGAGACAACGAGACGTCGATGAGAACAGTCAGGAAGTACAAGAAGACTATAACGCACAAACGTCGTCTAAAAATGCATACATTTACAAAAAAAATTACTAAAATCACTATTCTGAAAAAATCAAAATAACGATGTGAAATGGTCACAGAATAATGCTATCTGTGAAAACGTATTTATTCGTGATGCTCTATCCATGAATACTGATGTAATTTACAGGAAAATAATTGTCGATTGACAGCTGAAACGATCTTGATTACGATGATGAGCGCGTCTTCTTCTGTGTGTCGTTGTTAATAGATCATATGAAAAATTGAAGCATTTCGTGAGTGAAAAAATCTTTTGTGTCTGTTGAATAGCGTCTGGTACGCTTGCTCGCAACAGAGCTAGACTCTCACGCATCTGCATAGATATTAACTCGTGGTGAGTTTTATCCGAGCATTGAATTCAGCACGTCGCCTGCAGATGAAAATATGAGTGCACTACCAGGCAATAGAATAACTTAAAAAGACGTTCGTTTGTGCGTTTCGTTGATACTTTTTAATACGTATATTTTTGTGTACTTCCTATTTTCGATAGATATTTTTATATTTTTGCTTGCGATTCTGTCTCTTGTGAAGCGTGACTGCACGATCGTTATATTCTATACAATGCGCAGCGGCCTAAAATATAACGAAGCCTGTATATTTTTCTTTGCTGTTCTCTTGCGAAGGCTTTTTCTATCATATGTTGGAATTTTTCATATTTGCAAGAAAAGATACCAGCTTATAAATGATGATCGACGAAAAAATACAGTGAATGATTGAGGGTGGGTGTGGTGTATGAATGTGCCTGGCTATACATCAAGACCCAAACAAACACACGCACACCTTCAAGATTTTAGTATTATCTCGATGATGATTATTATTTTCAAAGTGCTACTAGATCTCTATTTGCTCCACGAACTCAATGCATCCGTATTTATTAGTTATTCTTATGTTTAGAGGACATATAATGAAATTGATCAGCTGATGTGGTTTTATTTGCTTAAAACACGATAAAACTTGTGCATTTCTTACAGTTAATGGTTGTCCTTGATATCGATTTGAAAGAGTCATCGATAGGAGAAATATATGTGATTCATATGTAGAAATGTCAGCTAATTTATATTGAATTCTATCATTTGGTCATTTCTATATTGATAGCGGAACAGAAGAGGAAACTATCGGTCATAACTATTCAATACTATACATGTTATTTCCATCAAGATGTTCATCATTTTGGAGATCATTTTGTGATAGTTACGTACCCCTTTTAAAGTTGGATGGTATTCGTATGATAATGAATGAACCCAGGTCGAGCAATCAGACAGTAGGCACCTATCGGAACCCATCCGATCCGACTGGAATCCAATAGAATTTTATCGGATCCTGTCAGATCTTACAGAATTATCGTTGAATTCCGAGTCGAGGAATAGATGTCGGATCCTTCGTGCCGGATTCCTATAAATTCCAACAAAAACCGTTGGATGTCATCGGAAGTTCATAGGATTCCGACACTGAGGATCCGACATCGATTCCTCGACCCGGAATCCAATAGGATTGCGTCGGATTGTAGGATATTTCCAGGTTCCTATCGGATCCGATATCGGATCAGTCGACCTGGGAATATTAATCATATTTCTGATGCAATAGTAGTCAAAGGAATTGATTTCTTTCAAGTACTGTCTGAATGCTGTTGGTAACAATGAAAGCAGAATATGTTTGGCTCTTAATAAAACGAAAAATTGAGACATCTAATATTCATTTGAACTTTCTGCATGATATTGATCGTATGTAAGTTGATTGTGAGTGTGGGTGTGGGTATGAATATGGTATTCTCTGTAGTCACACCCTCACCCTTCAAAAATTGATATTATCATGTCTATNGATGACGTCGACGTTGAAGCTCAAAAGTCAAAAATTTAATTAATAAATCATGACTTTCCCACAGCAAATAGTGATTGACGTTCCTCATATAAATCACATACAAGTCCGATGCCTTAGTGTTTTTTTAATAAAAAGAACAAAGAAAAGAATCTGTTCATTCATTTTTATTTATTGATACTTTAAAAATCACGATTCAGACCTGCTGAGCCATATTTTGGAAGAGAATCATTTAGAGCGAATGCATTCTCACTTTTATTCTCTGTAAGAGTTTGCACAACCCATGATTTCAGAAAAACATTGTTTTGGTGGGAAATTGTTTTTCGTCTTTCTTTTCTATCTGTTGTATTGCGAAGCCATAGTCTTACTCTATCATACGGAAAACTCTCGGTCATTACAGTACTATGACTGCATTTATTTTTCACGGCAAGATACTTTACATATGACTCGAGGTGTAAAGTACTGTCAGCAACTAAATGAAAGTCGTTCATTGGACCGTAAATTTGGTGAAAACTGTCAGAATGACGGTAAACTATGGAAGTTCAGTGAATTACGTCAGCTAAACCTTTCGGCAATGGATGTTTTGAAATGGAGCACGGCAGTTGAACAAGCAGATCTCTATGCTAAATATTTGTCAAATTCGGTTATTTCTAATGAGGTCAGTTATGAGAATTATGTTTGTAACTGTACGAATCCACAGACGTTTGGTAAATACTGTGAGTACCAGTTCTTTCAAGGTAGTTCGTCGTTTGATGATGAAATTAGGAAGCAATATCAATCACGATGGAATACTAGTTTCGGAAGTCAACTTCATAATAATCGTCCGTGCTATCAAGCTCATTTTGAATGTAACTTTGGCTTGATGTGTCTCGATTGGAGACATGTTTGTGATGGTAAATACATTTGAGACTATAACAATGGTGTAAAACATTGAGCTTTTCCGTTTTTTCCTAGGAAAACAGCAGTGCATGAATGGTATAGACGAGGAATATTGTGATAAAATTGAATTTAATGAATGTGAAGATGATGAATACCGCTGCACAAATGGAATGTGTGTTCCCGAAGAATACTGGCTGGATGGTGATTATGATTGCATGGATTATTCAGACGAAGTTGGTTCACTAGCCGGTTACGAGTGTAACATGATTCCTACCTACAGTTGTGACGAACATGTCTGTCTGTATAATCATTGGTCTTGTGGTGACGGTAAGTTTTGTCAAAAAGTAGACTCTTATTTTTTATCCTAATTTTTGTTCAAAACTTATAGGTACGTGTTTACATAGCAGAGCAGATCGAATAAACGGCGTAAGAAATGGAAATCGTGAACACTGTCTTAATTTTCGAGACGTAAACTATATGTGTGAAGCATCTACAAGATTCGGACTCTCGTTGTGGACAATTGAAGATGGGTACTGTTTGCAGTACCATCTTCACTACAATCAACTAGGTCTTGACAGATCAAGTCATAAAAGTTTATGCATATTTCACGTTAAATGTGCATTAACAAATTCTCTTAATCTTGATTGTAAGTGTAGCACACCTGATAAGTGTGCAGAACTCGTCGATGATGCCTGTCGTGATTCTTCTCTGATTAGCTATCCACTCGATCGCCCAGTCCTTAATCCTTATACTGACATGGTATACAAGCGTGTTCGCAACTGGAGAAATAAGAGGCCTGACGGACTTATTTATGGCGGCAGTATTAAATGTATCGGTTATCAAATGACGATAAAAGAGGGTTCTGGTTGGGGATTAGCCGAAATGTATTCGTTATTAACTCATATTGAAAATGAATATCGAATGTGCCGTATGTTTTTCGACGAAGTTCACAGTCCATTTGCATTTCAAAATTATTCAGGGCCACAATATGATCAGTTTTGTTGGAATACTTCGAGAACATTTAATAATCTCCCCTATCTAGTGTCACTTCGCTGTTCTATTCGATGCATTTCAAAATATCGAGTTAGAGATGGTATTGCAGATTGTTATCCACATGAAGAAGGATTCAATGAATTCAATTCATGTCCTAGAATTCAACGTCACCGTTTACGGTGCTCGTCTTCTGAATCATCCTGTTTAATACCTGCCGTAATTGGCACCCTCAATCCAGAATGCTCTAATGCTCACGATGAATACGACTATAAAAGTCGAGTCCCTCTAGTACGTAATGTTATTTGTCAAAGTCGAAATACTGCCGAATGCCTCTATCTTCGAAATTATATCAAAATGTCTTCCATGAATACCACAAGTTTAACCAACTATATCAGCGAGGGAGAATCATTGTCAAGCTTTCTAACGAAAGTTCCTTTCAAATCACACTGTGATTCCAATCTAGATACTGCATCAGGGATCGATGAAATACCTCATTTATGCCAAAAATGGATTTGTTCGAAGAAGGAATATCAGTGTGGAACAGGACAATGCATTCCACAAAATTGGGTTTGTGACGGTAAGTTACATTTACAACTGAAATTCGTTCCATTTTCTCTACAGCTCCTGTTTTCATGGTTTAAGGTGAATGGGACTGTAGCGATGCATCTGATGAAGAAGGAATATTCATTATAGAAAAATTTAACGATCACAATTCAAGAATAATGAATTTAACTAAAACCAAATCGGATTGCAGCAGCCGTTATCAAAACGCAGCTGTCCCATTTTCTAAAATTTGTGACATTTCAAAAGAATATCCGTGTTTCAGATCTGATGTCGATGATCCATTCAACTTTACCACTAACCCACCATGCATCAATCTAACACAAATCGGGGATGGAATTGTCAATTGTCTCACAGGTCTTGATGAACGGAATATTTTACAATGTGGTTCAATCGGAATGCTTGGCTTCAATTTCGTGTTTGATAATATGTTTAATAACGTATGTGGAGAATACACAGTTCTTTGCACTGAACGATATCCTTGGGTACCAGGTAATTCGACTATTTCCTACGATTCAGTTTGTTTTTATCAAAGACAACATTTTAAGAACGGTAGTCTGAGTCAGTGTGACAGTTTGAGAGATGTGATGTGTTTAAATGACGTGTGTATCAAAAGAGCACGATGTAACGGCATCTTGGAATGTGAAAATGGAGAAGACGAATATCGTTGTATTCAACCGGAACTGACACAAGTACAATATAGACCATTTAAAGAAACTCAATTGAAATCACTGACATGGAATGATTATCCCGCATTTGCATCAAAAATGTCTACAGGATTAAAATTAACATATACGGCATCTTTTGAAACGGAAAAGTTAAATATTTCTACGATGATGAAAATACTTTATCCATATAACAAGAAGTATACATCTGTATATGATATCATACGTGACCTCTACCCAAACACTATAACATTTGAAGGATATTATCTTCCATTTTTTTGCAATCGTGGTTTAGCTGTCAAACACTCAGATGGCGAAACGACATGCTTTTGTTCTCCAGCGTTTTTCGGTGAACAGTGTGAATTTTACAGTGATCGAATTACAGTAGCTACTCATTTAGATTTATCCAACTATCATGCTCACCCTCAAGTACAAGCAATCAAAGTTCTGGTCACGTTTCTTTATGAAGATGAAATTATCGATTATTATGAATTTCACGTGAATTCTCTCCTGGAAAACAATGATAACTACGTGAAACAAGGCATCTACTTTCTGTATCCAAGATTTGGCAAATACTTGCAGACAAAGAAGACGAACCGAAGTGGTAGTCAATTGTACAGTGTTAGTTTTGAAGCATTTGACTTATACTTTAACGAAACTATTCAATCAATTGCTACTTGGCACTATCCAATGTATTTTGACTTCCTACCAGTTTACCGACTTTCCAAGATCCTTCGATTTTCATCATTCTCAGGTTCAAAGGTTGGATCATGTTCAAATAAACCATGCGGATCTCATGGCACTTGCCAAAAAATTCTAAACTCGAATTCTTCACTCAACTACTTCTGCTCTTGTCATAGCGGTTTCTATGGAAAGCACTGTGATCTGTATTATCAAGAATGTCTTGGATACTGCTCTGCAAACTCAATTTGTAAACCAAATTATCGTGGTATCCTTACAGGTAATAGCAAAAGTATGTTGTGTATATGTTCAGCTGCAAGATTTGGTCCAACATGTTCTTTGAAGAATGATCAGTGTATAGTAAATCCATGTCAGCACGGTGGTTCATGTTTTCCCACATATACCCCTCAAGATATTCTTAATTATACTTGTCTTTGTGCTCCATCATTTACTGGTAGTCACTGTGAATTGGCTCGAGGCTTAGTACATATAAGAATGAACTTATCAACAAATTCACTGTTAAGACCAATGAATATCAGTGCATTAACTATCGCCTTTAACAATTACAATCCGAAGACGTTTGCATTTTTGATGCAGCATCAGCAAGTACACCGTAATTTACCTCTACAAATCCAACTAGCCTATTCTCGCAAGCTTATCACGGCCCCAACTATTGGACTATTAAAAGTGTATGGTCAAAATTATGAAAGAGAAGAACCTAAATATTTTGTATTATATTTCGCAGTTGGACGAAAAGATGTGAATATTACGGTTGACCTAACATCGGAAAACTATTGCCCGTTAATTGAAGGTACAAATAAAAAACGATTGACTTCTAAGGGTGTGTGTTTCTCATCTAAATTACTGATTTTATTTATTAAAGGTACGGATACTTACAATACAACGGCCATCATCGTGTCATACCATGATTTTTGTAGACAGAATAGAAGTTTACCGTCTTTCATATGTTTTCGTGATATGAATTATCTCTGTATGTGTGAGCCAGACGACTATCGTGCTGAATGTTTCATATACGATCGAATAGTGGATCGTTGCTCTCTGTGTCTGGCGAACGGATTATGTTTAAAAGGAGAATTAAGTAATAGAGCTGACTTTGAATGCCTCTGTCCGCGGTGTTATTACGGAGAACTATGTCAGTATTCGACGGAACTGATGAGTTTCACATTAGACTCATTAATCGTTAAAGATATTCAAAATAACCGTCAATTATCAACGGCTATTTACACTTCAATTACAGCCATCCTCTTTGTGTTTGGTCTGTTCAGCAACTACTGTAGTCTAGTTACATTTATTCGTCCAAAACCTCGTAAGATTGGCGTTGGTAACTACTTATTGATCATCTCAATGTTCAATCAATGCTCCTTGCTATTCCTCTTCTTGAAAATTATTGAAATTATTCTCGGAAGCACTGGTCACCTATTTAGTTACGAATCATTTAATCTTTACTCATGCAAAGTTGTTTCATATTTTCTATCCGTCTTTACACGTATCAACTATTGGCTTACCAGTCTTGTTACAATTGAACGCGTAGCTGTTGTGCTGTTTCCTACATCTTTCACATTAAGAAACCCAAATATTGCTTTGCTTTTGAGCGTGTTCGTCGTTCTAGCTGCGTGTGGAATGCATGCCCATGAACTTATTTACTACACAATAGTTGTTGATCCTTCATCAGCGCTTGCGAATACTACAATCTGTGTCACCAATTATACCAATCAACTAGTCTCCGTTTATAACCGTATAAACGTTATGATCTATTATTTTATTCCGTTTCTAATTCAATTTCTTGCAGTTTCTCTTATCATCATCCACACTGCACGTAGTCGCCAAAGAACAATGGCAACTGGTAGTGAGACCTTTACACAACTTTTCAAGAAAAAATTTCACATGTACAAAGATTACTATCTTACACCGATTATCATTATCCTAAGTGCACTACCACAAACGATTTTCTCATTTACATATGCGTGTACCGAACTCAAGCAAGAATGGCAACGTTACACCCTCTTGACAACCTATTTTATATGTTATTTACCACAAATCCTCGGATTCATACTCTATGTTCTACCGTCTGTAGTCTATAAAGAGGAATTTCAACAAACATGGATCATAAAAATACTCTTGAGGAAGAGATTACAGTAAACTTGCTGCAAAAAAAGAGGTATCTGTGCTTTACTTGTTGTAGTTTTTGATTAAAAGTGGATTAAAATGAAAAGGCTTTGGATGAGGGTATGGTTCTTCTGGTCAATTATTCGGCATCCTACGCTCACACCCACATCCTCAAGATTACCGTTTCAGGATGCGGGTGTAGACCTTCTTGTCCTCGACATCCCTCAACGATGCGTTATCGATTTTTTTTCTAGGGTGACGATTTGAAAATTCGATGCTTTATAACCATTTAATGAGCCATTTCGTTTGACTCAAAATTTTAGAGTAGACGCAAAATAAAACATTCTATAAGTGAAATAAATTTCAGACTTTAAATATTTTTCCGTTCGAGAAAAACTAATGTCCTACTAAAATTAGTAGTGACGATTTTCTTGCAAATGTTTTCGGTATAACTCATCCAAAAATGCTGTTTTCGCGTATTATTTAAATGAATAAAATATAGCACGTAAATCCAACCGTATTACAATCTTTTTCTGACTCTACATTCTTCATACAGAGCTCAGAAATAAATAAAAAATTGTAATGAATGAAGTTTCGGGAAACATTTGTCCCTAAATAAAAGCATACAGCATCATAAAATCGGTATTTCAGAATATATATATATATATATGATTGATGTATCTTCAAAACTTCGATATGATGATGTAGTTTATACCCAATTTACAAAGTTGAATCGTCAATAAAATATTTTGCTCGTCGTTTAGAAATTGTGTAAGTGCAATTAACTATATGCTGTCTTTACTTTTATTTTGCTGTGCATACTAGAAGAGACGACATGTAGTTTTTTTTCTTAATAGCTGCCTGTTGTGTGTGAACAAAAGAAGGAAGCATGTCAACGAACTAAAAGAAAACTATTCTTTATGAGGCTTCGCTTTTAATACAACATCATATGACTACTACCTGTCAAAAATGCCTTCTCTTTTGTGTCGTTAAATTTTCATTTTGTCTTCTTGTCTTGTTGTTTTGTAAGAAAGTGCATATTATTGTTAAGTTTTACATGGCTGAAATATTGTCAGCAAAATGTTCGTGCTGTAAAAAACCGGGTATCGCTCAATGTGATGGATGTACGAATGGTTTTTGTTCAACACATTTTCGTGAACATCGTCACTATTTAGATACTAAATTCGCACAATTATTGCATGATAGAAGTATTCTACCTCATCAGTTAGTTGATCATTCATCGAAGATCAAGCAAGCCCAACTGAAGGCTCTTCTTCATGATATAAACCAATGGGAGGAGCAAGCATTGAAGAGTGTCACACAAACAGCCGAACGTGTACGAAATCGTATCAAGGAATTGATGACACTAAGAACTTCAACTATCAAAGCTGATTTAGACCAAATTTCAATGGAATTACGGAAATGTAAATTTGAAAATAATTATTTCGAACAGGATATCAAACACTTAAGTGAAAAACTTAATCAAATTCAAATTGATTTGAATATGCATAAAACACGTATCAAAATGACAATACCACCCATCAAATTAAACTCACAACTTCAAATCTCATTTGAAAAAGATATGCGTCGTGGAAAACAATATTTTCCTGATGGAACACTACTTTGTCAAGAACATCAAAATCAACTGAACGAATTTTATGGAAAACGAAATCAAATGTGGCGACTTGCGTACAAAGCTACACGCGATGGATTTGCTAGTACTGATTTTTATCGCTGTTGTGATAGAAAAGGTGCAACATTGACTTTAATTCATTCGTCGAGCGGACACCTATTTGGTGGATATACATCGATCAATTGGGAAACTCACGAGGATTGGCAGTGGTCAGTGGATAAGGATGCATTTCTATTCACACTAATTAATCCACATAAAATTTTGCCTACTAAATATCAAATAAATACTGAAGGTCGAAATGCAATTGGTTGTAAAGCAAGCATGGGACCAACCTTTGGCTCTGAAGATATTTGTATTTATTCAGATAGTAATCAGAATACTCGCAGTACTATTATGTTTCCTACGGATTATATTGATTCGACTGGAAAAGGACGTCTTACATTCACTGGCTCACATTATTTCAAAACGGTTGAAATCGAAGTCTATGTTCTTAAGCAAAAATGATTTTTGAAATGTAATTTTTCATGCTTTTAACTCACATGCCAAATATGTTTACACTCAATTTCTTTTATTATAAAAGTATCTTTCATAATCTAAGGTGTGTGTATGATTCTATGTGATTGAATCTAAACAGCTTCTCATCCACACCCTCATTCCCTTGTTTTTTGTTCGATTTACATACACACCCTTTTTGATCGACAATAAACAGGTGATGAACAAGCTTGAGGTATCTTATGAGAAATTACACTCGAAGATGATAGAAAAGGATGAGAAAAGGGCTAATTCATCAGTGAAAACTACTGAGAGTAGTATCACTCGAGCATGACTGACCAACATACCGTCTGGAAAATCATTACTATATGGCTAGTTCAATATACGTAGAAGAAGAAATTTTATTCTTAGCTTAAATACGACTGAAATAATATAAGCATTTTTTGATGATGTTGAAATTTAAATTTCTTCACTGAACATCTGTTTTGGTCGGATTCTCATGATTATTTTCTTTGTTATCATCGGTAACTGGATCTGTAGTCGAGTTTTCTTCCATATCCTCAAACAATCGATTACGTGTCTCTGGCAAGAACAGGACCAGAAGAATAATGACGAGAGTTAATGCTGCATAAACATAGAAAGTAATTTTCGAATATTGATTGCCTAGGGTAGCATCAATGATAGGCGCTAGAATGGCTCCAAAGCGACCGAAAAAGATCAAAACGGCATTACTGAAACCGCGCATTGATGTTGGAAACAGTTCCGGAACATAAATCCACGATACTGACACAGTACCACTTATAGCCAATTTGCCTAGCTGTGAAACGGCAATAGTTGCAATGGGATGATGATCTTGAATGAATGGCGTGACTATCACACAGCCTGATGTAAACAAGGCATAAACTATTAAAGCATACTTTCTTCCTAATTGCGTAATCATTACAAAATTGGCTGATAAATACCCAATAATCTCGACAATAGCTCCAATAACAATACTTAAATGTGGACTAATAGTATTATTCATCAGAGCCAATCCATAGGATATTTTAATATAGAGAAGCATAGTAACAAATCCAATAAGGCCACACACGCATAGTTTAGGTGCAAAACTGACAATGCGTTTTTTCTTCGAAGGTTTTTTAATCAATATTGTGACTCGATGATCTTGAATCAATTGTTCGTAATGAAAAAGCCATTCACTGTCAGCACGACCATTAGTTTCTGCAATTTTTCTCAGACAAGCTTCGAGTTTATCAAATTTCTTCATACTTAGCAACCAATAAGGTGATTCAGGTACAAAATAAAGATAGAACATAAGTAGAGCAAAGTACGCGCTATTAAGCCATTTCAGTGTGAGCCAGTTCCGACTAAGGTAAGCAAATAGAGTAACAACAATTTCACCGAATGTGTAACTGATCAATGCAGAATTACCGGCAAGAGTTCGATGGGAAGATGATGCTAGCTCCATGAGAAGGACAAAGATAATGCCGAATGGATCAATGCTTGAAACAAATTGATTGAATAGAATCAATGCAAATCTAAAATGGAAATGTTTATACAATGACATTGACAAGGCGGAAAGTTTACTTCATATTCATAGACATGGGTACAACTTGCAGAAGTAATTGAATGATGACAGGAATAATGAATATTGCAATTGTTAATACTTGAATCACTTTTCTTCGTCCTATTTTATCGCTGACTATTCCACTAATGATTGCAAAGCATCTATAAATATATATATATATATATATATATATATCGATATTTAGAGCATTTCATCAGAACTTAGTAAATCTTTTACGGTCCAATCTGATATACGGTTGACAGCCATGTTCCTTTCATTGCGTTACGACAAATATATTGACCATCCTCGGTGAATGTTCTTCCAAAGACACTGCGATCATAGATAAATTCGGCACACATTGATCCACTCACCAATTGACATATCGATGTCGGCGACTGCCATGTATCGATTAAAAGTTTATGAGTGCTATTAACCGATTCGAATCGATCGTCATCAGCCCATATATTCGATGGGAGACGACATCGAAACAGAGGCTCAGCAACTCCAAATACATAGTAGAAGGCGTTTATGCCGCTTGCAGCAGCAATAAAATTCAAAAAGATATAGTGAATCAATTGATAACGACCCAAATCTCCACATCTTCTCAATATATTTTCTAGTGTAACATCAGACGACATCGCAACGCATTCGCTACTCGTTTCATCAGATAAGAATATGAGCTTGGTGAAAGCTTTACTTTATTATCACAATTGGATATTTATTTGTAGCTATGATTTGCTCTTTATTCGACATGTATCTTCTGACATTCATATGCTTAATCCATATAATACAACTGTGCTTTAGGTTACCTGCCTATTCATTTTTGTCATCATTAAATCTATACAAATGATACTACAGAAAATTAATCGATAATTTCTTACCAGGGTGTAGTATTTGCCGACATGACATTTTTAAGAAGGTTAATTTCTTTGTAGAAGAAAGACATACCGCTATCACATTTGTTTTCCAGAGTGTCCTGATGATGCAGAGGACACAAGCGTGTTCATATAATCAAGTTCTCTAATTTTAGGACCAATACTTTGTACAACATATAGATATAGTTTTTAAGATGGCTGAATTTTGCATTTCATTCCAATAATTATTTAATTCAAGTGTCTTTGTATATTGACATGCGATATTCATCAAGGGCTACAAAGGATATATACTATACTAATAACGTACCTATTTTTTCAAACACAGAGCATGTTTTGCATCTTAAATTTCACACTTGATCAGCATGTGATTGCTAGTGTTGTGATCATCTTCAAGTATACATACTCGATATTGAAATAGTATATATAATGTAAAGCGTTCTACACTCATTCATACTTTGAAAGATACATGACGGGTGAGAAGAGCTTTAGAAAATTTTGAACTCCAAAGCAACCATCAAATTACGAACATATGAAAACTTCATTGTATTAGATACTTAGTATCGATGGCTAAAATGTGTTTGCGTCATTCAGGGCTTAGTGAAGGAGCACCTATTGAAAGAGTACTACCTACTAATCGAACACATCATTCACTTAAAAACTATTCAAGTTTCGATTACTCCGATAAAGATGTATATCAGCTCCATAATTTCGAATGCTTCAATAGAAGGAACGCTACTAAAACAGCAATTATTTCAGGTGAGTCTGATATAGATCCATTGAGCTGTTTCTCCAAGAATTGTTTATCAATAGACGAACATACTATAACTATTCGTGTTCGGCATATATATTTTCGTTAAATTTGATGATTTTTAAAGAATTATGATTGAAACGTGAAATGAAGTTGGTACGCTATTATACATCATATTTGATCTAAAAGCAATATTTTGTTGTACTGCCACACAGGAGACGCCAAATCTTTGCATTTTTAGGTGTACTATAAAAGTACGAGAGTTGATTAAGCTAATAACTATGTGAGATCACTCGAACAAATTAATTAAGATTTTTCTTGTTCTAAGTTTAGATTAGGTAACTTGTAATTACTGATATCACGCAGTTAATTCTTGGAGCTTATCAAAATGATTTTTATGCACAGCAATAGAAAAATTCGAGTCACAAATCTGGAAAAGAGCAATTTGTCACTGGAAAAGAATGGCATAAATAATCAATTGGAGTGTACTCTAAATTTGATTAGAACTGTAAGGCATTCTTTCCAATAACATTGAGTACCTGTGAATAGTTTTACGTATGCATGCACTTAATCAATAGTCTTGCCAAACAACAAGACATCGCCATTCTTATATCTTGAATCCGATAGTAATGACAAATGATGAAACACAGTCCTCTTTTTTTATCAAGCGATAACCTATATATCACCTATTACTTTTAAGATCGATTAATTTCAACAGTTAGATTTTCGTTTTTATCAATGCCTATTGAGAACCAACAATAAATGAATGCATAGCATTATATTAAAAGAAAACGGTATTGCTTAGTACTATCTCTATATGGAAATGCATGCTTAGAATCATAAAATTCATTCTAGTTTTATCAAGTAATGATGACCTTGAAGTACAATCGAGCGAATATGATAGCTTCAAAATATTGATTATTGCTCGTTTTCAGTCGGTTATCGATCGGCTCAGATATTGATCTAGTCTTTACTCATCCATATTGAACTAAAGTCGAACGATTATTGGAATTGATCATTCAACATTGGATCGTCCCAATAATACCATCATAACAATTTTCAAATATAATGTTAGTTAAAAAAAAGATTGCTCCTTCTTTTTCATAGTATCCCATAATACAAATTAGCAATGCATAAAATTGAAATATCAATCGGTTTCTTATTTATTTGAAATCATTAGTAATCTATTTTTTGACATCATCATTTCTATAAATATTATACAGTGATCGTTCCTATACTCAGTTTTGTATTGATTATCAGCATTGCGTCCATACCTATTCATAGCAGACCGAATTCCAACGTGGGTGTGGGTGAAAGGGTCTGCGTATTAACCTTTTCATATCACTGCTAACCCACATCCTCAAGATAGAAGCCCATCACCTGTGTTAGATTTCTCCGTTGAAAATTAAGGTTTCCTTTATGAAAAATGAACTAAAACCAATGAAAAATGAAAGGGTGAACATTTCTCTATCAAATAACGCAAAACCTGGCATCATGGCATGCTTTGTTACAAAATTATAGCTTGCGGAACAGAGACACCACCCATGGGCTTCTATTCTGTAGGGGGGTTTAGTGAAAGACAAAGTATGCAATCTTCTATCTAGGGGTGTCAATTTACAGTTTATTAAATTTAAATTTAACCTCGCGAAAAGTTAATTTAATTTAAAATTAAATGCTATCATGTTAAATTTAAATTTAATTTTTGAACTGAAAAATCATTTAAATTTAATAAATTGTTTGGATGAATACTCATCATTGCTAAGAGGAAAATAAGTGACTTTAACAGTAGTAAATACTAAATGAGAGGAGAGCCCAGTATTTTAGGTAACTGTTTGTTCATAATAGTCAAAATTTCTCTATGTGTTAGGCAGGATCCGCCATCTTTCGGGTTGGTGAAAGTTAAGCACGGGAATGTTAAGCACGGAAACTTAAGCACGGAAACTTAAGCACGGAAACTTCAGCACGGGAATGTTAAGCACGGAAACTTAAGCACGGAAACTTCAGCACGGGAATGTTAAGCACGGAAACTTAAGCACGGGAAAGTTCAGCACTAGGAAGGATCAGCACGAGGATAATTCAGCACATACATATTCAGTATGCGTTCTAATAATTTTTAATAAAAATGAGTAAATTTTAATTAAAACATTTTCAAGGGAAAATATGGATTCCTAATTTTCTATTAAATTTGATCATTATAAATTATCATGAATTATGAATAATAAATTATTTTAGGTTCTTATCAATATCATTCATAATGATGAAAGAGTCACAATAGATATTTATTTCTTAAAACTAGCAATACAATAATTATGATAATTAATAATGTATTGATGAATATTTCTCAGCAGAAACATTTACTTAGTGATTATTAATTGAATTTCGAAGCATCCACACGAAGGGCTATGCCGCATTGTATCTTTTTTAAAAGATTATGAGTTCAAAGGACCATGAGTAAATAACTAAGAGTGTTGATGATAACTAAATATTGATTTATTATGATTAAAAATAATAATTATTATTAGAAATTATTGTGACACATGCTGTGTTTGTGCTGAAGTAGTTTCGTGCTGATCTTTCCTAGTGCTTAACTTTCCCGTGCTGAAGTTTCCGTGCTTAGGTTTCCGTGCTTAACATTCTCGTGCTTAACTAGCCGGCTCCCCCATGGAAATAAGCCATTGCTTTTTCTGCTTTTTTTTCTCTCAATTCTGTTCAGGAGAAACAGAGATAAGAGGAACAACATATTTCTACATCAAACGTGTCCGACGATTATTTTCATCATGATAGCCAAGTCAAAAAGAGTCTAGCAAATCAACTATGTTCATGATGAAATGAACTATTATATTTTTTAGCAGGCAATAAATGAAGCATTCATTTGTTTCACGCAGCGAACATGCTATAATAGTTTTTTCCAAGGCGCAAATCATCTCTTCACTATAAAAAAAAGACGTCCAGTTATAATCTATTCCTTCTTTTTTGTTAAAATAACAGCCACTACTTGCTCTGTGCGTATATTAAAAATACAGAAGTGCATAAATAATCACAGGTTTTATTCAAGTTTTTTACTCATATCCGTCCAAAATAATTACTTCTCTCGTACAACGAGTTGAAGCAAAATGGATTTTCATTCGATTACCAATCACATATACTTAGTCATTGCATCTGTCACCTGTCTATTGTCGTTTACTTGTTTGATCATTGCTATTATTCATAGAAAGAAATGCACAGATTTTTCTACTCTATTAGTGTGCAATACTATTCTGGGCATTTTTCTATTCTCTGCTAATAGTGTAGCGATGGCGATCTACATGCTAATCTGGGATCAACAATCACTGCCAACTATCGATTATCTATGTAAATTCCGTGGCTATCTGCATCATTCTACTATTGCTTATGTTCATCATTCATTTATTTTACAAGCGATAGAAAAATACGTGAAAATTAAAAGAATGAAGCTACTAGATACACCAACTCGTAAATTTTCGATTGTTCTAGCTCAATGGATGTTCGATTTTAGTTTTTCTCTACCCGTGTTCATAACAGGTAACATAGTAAAAATGAAAATTGACAATCTATGTTTTGTTTCATTCGACAGACTTGATCTTGTATTTACTATGAGTGCACTGACATTCGTTGTATCAGATATGGTTCTCGCTGTTCTATATCGTCGTTTAGTAATGTATGTTCGTCAAACTTCATCAAGAGTGAATGGTAGCCAGCGATTACGGATCCAGCGAGATCTGACAATGGTGCGCCGTATTGTAGTGCTCCACGCTCAATTGGTTCTGGTTGGTAGTCCAGCGCTTGTTGTTATTATATTGAACGCAGTCCGTAGCGATATATTACCTTATGGTTCTATGCGGATGGTATTCATCATTATGAATCTTGCGTTGACCTTTCTGACCACTGTCCTTTTTCGAAACACGCCACACCTTCGACAAGCTGTCGTCAAATGTTTTCACTTGAAATCTGGTTTACTAATATCGAGTACAAATCGGGTGAGACCAATGATAGAGACAAATCGATTTTAAAATTTTATAACTAAATAATTTTGCCAATAAAGAGAATAAATATCATTCTGTAATGGGAAATGCATTTTCTTACGTCTATCACTTATTACTTTTGATAATATGATAAATTTCGTTTCCACTTATCAGTAAAATTGGCGTAAGTTTCATATACTTGTTATTAGTATTAGTGAACTATCAACTGGTAAAAGTCTACCTCATCTCAGAGATCTGTATAATAGAATTACTCTCATGTCTATAATTTAATTAGCTAAGATTATAGACGATTTATTGTCCTCGTTGAGAGAGCAGAGTGGGCATCTTAAAATATTGCCTTTAAGCTAACAATTCTCGTTGTATTCTTAAATAATGAAGTAGTCAAGAAACTAAGCTTATTTTATTACTATTGCATACACATTGAAAGTAACAAGTGTTGTCGATAATTGAAGATAACATTTCAACGAAGAATGTAAAAGTAGAGGTCGAAAAGATTATTAGAAATTGTTATACTATATCATATTTCTATTAGCTATTACTGGTTATATTTATGTAGTGTCCATATTTGTCAGTCATCTACCTATCAACACACACATCCGAAGCGAAAATTCATACTGTCTAAATGTATCTCTTACAGTTTGGTACGACACAATTAGGTAGTCGATCTGAAAGTTTACATGAGTAACTTTCGCTATGTCGTAAGAAGAAGATATTGAAGCTTCTATCAGAATCGTCGAATACTCGTACAAATAAAAGATTGATATATTTCACATTTTTTTCTCAAATTTTGTCGCGAACAGATCAGAGAAAACACTTTAAAAAAAGAAAAATAGATAAAATATTTCTCCATTCTACGTACACGGCGGTTGTCTTCATAAAAATTGTCAAGTATAATAAATCTAACAAACCAACACAATAATCATGATGAAATTCGCTATTATATTTTCTTCGCAGGCAATTAATGAAGGTATTCATGTGATTATCATAGCAAAATATCATAATATTTTTTGAAAGTAGCGAATTAATCTTTCATCATAAAATACGGTGCATGCGCAATTTAATCTGTTTTTTTGTTGCAAAAACCTATGCTGCGATTTTTCTACTCTCCTAGTTTGCAATACTATTCTAGGGATTTTTCTATTTTCTGCTAATAGTGTAGCGATCGCTATCTACATGCTGGTGTGGAATCAACAATTAGTGTCAAACATTGATACAAGCGATCGACAAATATGTAAAAATGAAAAGATGAAGCTGTTAGATAGACCAATTCATAAATTTTCTATCATTCTGGTTCAATGCTTATCCGATTTTACTGTTATTTTACCTGTTTTACTAACAGGTAACATAGTAAAAATGAAAATGGACAATCTATGTTTTGTTTCATTCGACAGACTTGATCTTGTATTTACTATGAGTGCACTGACATTCGTTGTATCAGATATGGTTCTCGCTGTTTTATGTCATCGTTTAGCGATGTATGTTCGTCAAGCTTCATCCAGAGTCAATGGTAACCAATGGCTACGGATTCAACGAGATTCGACAATGGTGCGTTGTATCGTATTGCTCAATGTTCAATTGTTTTTTGTTGGTAGTCCAACAATTGTTGTTATTATATTGAACACAATATGCAGTGATATTTTACTTTACGGTTCTATGCGGATCTTGTTTATCATTATGAATCTTGCGTTGACCTTTCTGACCATTGTTCTCTGTCGAAACACGACACATCTTCGACGGAGTGTTTTCACTTAAGATCTAGTCTATTAATATGCGCAGCTAATCTGGTCAGACCAATCACAGAGACACATCGGTTTTAAACTTTAGTTGTAAAAATGTTTTGCTAAGAGGAGAAAGTATATTAAATTGTATACCGTAGATTTGACACTGTTTATCATAAGAGTTCGTATTGAATAACAATAAAAAGCGCGTCAATTTAGGCTCGTATCGAGACCTAATAGACAATTGTATGATGCTCGAATCGATATAAAACTGTTTTATGCGACTAGAAAGTAAAACAAGTATCGAGTAAGAAGCGTATAAAAATGTGACATCATATCGCAGATGGATGGCGCGTCAGCTCTTTCTTCTTTTTTTCCGAATTGACTTTAAAAAAATTTTCCGTGAGCTCAAGTTGAAACGACCAAGCTCATATACAATAAGTCAAATTGAACGAATTCAAAGATGAGAAGACCAATATGTTGCTTGAGCAAATTATACTTTTATTAAAGTCGATTGTAACTGATATGTTCGACAGATTCTGCTCGTGTGTATTTAATGACACAAAATTGCACATCTAGTCTACCAATACGCGAATCATAAAATATGTAATCAAAAACAAAGTCAGTTGATCAGTCCAAATGACAGTACTGATTTATTTCACACTAGAACTCAACTCTAGTAACATCAAATATATTCGACAATTCTTTTTTGTATTATTCTTGATTTTAGCACCCGTGACGAATCTCTATGCAATTTTAACATTTACATGTTTCTTAAGCAAGTTCAATGGTCGCTTCTGACAACAATATATAATTTTTATTTGATTAAAAATAAAGAAACCGAAAAATAGAAAAATGAATACAATTCGCCAATGATGTACGTGGTCATATAATAAAAATGTCTTTGCTTTATTGATATTCAGATTACATTGACCGCTTTTGAAGTTTCACATAGATGGCCTGTGGTCTCGTGACATTTGTTTCCTCTATGATCATACCTTGACGGAGCTTATCACCAGCTAATACATTATATGTATGTAATAAATGTGCCAAACACATTTTCAGTTCCATCAAAGCAAATCTCATACCGACACAATTTCGAGATCCAACACCAAACGCTAGATAGGCTGCAGGATGGCGTTTTGTGATGTGCCGTTCGGGAACAAATAGATTAACATCTTCAGGACCCCATAGATCAATATTATGGTGAATCGAGTAGATGTCCGGCATGATTGTAACACCTGAACAATCACAACTAACCAGAGCAATGTGATGATGCTCTTACCTTTCTCTATTTGATGACCACAAACGTTAGTTGTTTCATTACATTTTCGAATTCTTGCTCTGCCCGATAATGCATACAACCGTAGGACTTCTCGTATAAATAAATCCATATAGACCATATTAGTAAGCACAACATAATCAAGTTCTTTTGTATTTTCTTGCCAATTTTCATCGATTTCTTGTTGTAATTTTTTCTGAACTTCAGGTTCAGTAGTCAAAACCTACGTGGAAAAGGCTAAGACAGTTGCAGTTGATTCATAACCAGCGACCATAAAAAGAAAAACGTTCGATAATACTTCACTATAATGCAAGTGCTTTGTCGTTAAATCTTCGTTTTCATTATCCTAAAATAAATCATATAAATGATAAGAACTACATGTTTGTTTTTGCTCATGGCGATTTCAAACCTTAACTTCATCATTTGTTGCTACATCTAACATCAATTGAAGTAAATCCATTTGTCTCTTTCCAGATTTTAATCTTTCTCTTACGACGTTTCCAACTCTTTTGATGATCCATACACTTGGCAGGTCTTCAACATTACGCATAAGCCAAGGTATCATTCCGCGCAGTTTATCAACAAGAAACATACGAGCTTTGATCAATCGAGTTAATAGGGGAATAAGAAATGGCACAACATTTGATAATTTGACTACAAAAAGTTTATCTAACTGAACAGAGACACTAGCAGCTGATTTTTCCATATAAATATTGTCAACATCATTTTGCATATCTGCATCAATACCAAACACGCAATTCTCTATATACACGTAAATTACATTGGTACATGTTTCAAGAAAAATTAGAAGCTAACAAGTGCCCTATAAAAACTGATCACCTCAATATCTTATCTAATTTCGATTGATTCGAAACGAACTTTCTAGAGATAAAATGCGACAATTTAGTCATGAAAGTAATACTGTGGCTTTAGAATATAAGCAAATAAATACTGATGTTCTGTTTTGATGTTTTCTCTTATCTGTTTGGAATCATTTTTCTAACAAAGATTAATTACGGAAAAGAAGAGTTATATGTAAATGGTGTTTATTTCATACAACAAGATTTCATTATGGAAATTTTAAAGGTCCACAAATTCTGTACTTTAATTTTTCTATATACTTCCACGCAAGTATTCACCAATATAGGAGATATGCGTTTTCTTATTGAAAGCTGTAGGACGTCGATACTCGTTTCTTTGTGGTTCATGCGTTAGTTAGAAGTCAATTCTCTACTAAAACAGAAAAATCGTGATTGTATCGAACTCCATTTCATTTAAAACGACTTTGGATTATCTGAGAATGAGACAATAGTTTCACTTACAAAGAACATCCATGGTCAACCGTTTATACAGAATAAAAATATTGAATTCTTGATCGTTCATTTCATCAAGTTTCACCATCAACAATTGAATACATTTATTCATCAGAGGCTTCATAATTTTCAATTTTGCTGGGGTAAAAGTTGGATTTATGACATGACGTTGACGTCGCCATTGATTACCTTGTGCAAAAACTAGATGTGATCCTTTGCCTTGGAGTATTCCTGCAAGGAAATTTAAAGGACGAGAATGAAAGGATGAGAATTGCTTTATATAAACTTCTTGTAGAAAATCAATATCAGATACAATATAGACTGGATGTGTTCCTTCGGAAATACCATAAATCGAACCATAACGATGCGTCCAGTCACGGATCTGCTCGAAAGAAAGAGATGCATTCCATAGTGTGAGTAAGTGGCCAAAAAAGAATTCTGGTGGTGGTCCTGGGATATTCCACTGGACGAAATAGTTATAGCGAGATTTCAATGTCCGCACATGATTTATCAGTAGGGCGATGAAAGTACATAATAATATACTTGTGATAAACATGTTGTTGTGTCGTAAAAATGATTGCGGAGGTAAAAATGCTTGAAGCTATAGAACGTAAAAAACATTCGTTGTTTTTGCTACATGCATGACATGAAACTTGCGTCGCAAATATTAGGCTTTCGCATGCCATCATTGTATGCACACGGAATGTTAGATCTATGCTGGCCTTAGTGAAACCTTTTACTTATTAAGATTATTTTCTTTCAGCGGAGCTCGAATTTAATGTTCGGAAGAAACATTACATTTATAATTATGAGAGGGATTGATTCTATGAGTCACTTATTTATTTAGCTTTCAGCGCACTAGAGAAAAAAAACATTGCTGTAATAGAACAGAGCTGAAATCGTGAAAGGTAAACAGTAATCAAACAGTAAAAAACGACAATGTTTTCATAATACTTCACAAGTAGAGTCCGGAAACTCTACCCCCTATCTTTCCATATCTATTCCATAGTGATATACGAATTTGATTAACTGAATTGTAACAAATAGTCTAAAGACAATTTACAGTGAATTTTATAACAATCAGCTGTTACTGTACTGACTGTGAGTGAAGAAATAGGACATGTTATAGTAAATTTATGAATTTCTTAGCGGTACCAATAAAAAGAGCCTATCAGAAGTAGTTCAAATAAAATCTGCTTTTCATTATCGAGGAGAATTTTTGCGCTAAACAGATGAAGATCTCCTTGAAAGATTTCATATTCTACTTTAGTAGGACTCTTCAAGTATTTAGAAGTATTATATGTTTAGAGAGTGAAAACATGTTTTCAGTAAATATCTCTCATTTGAAATATTTTNTTTTTTATGATGAAACTAAAACAAACTAACGCACACGATAGAGTTGTTTTTCTTGTTCATTGGAGATTATTTTTGTAACTTGAATGCTATTTCATGGCTTCGAAACATCCAGTTAATATCATTCATCGTAAGAACTTTCGCCCAGAAAGTAAAGTAGTACAGTTCAGATACTTGAAATTTTGATTTTCAGAGGAGCGCGTTCTACAAATTCATTTCCTACAGAAATCATCTATGCATTATCGTCCACTGTTTCGTGTGCTTTGGTGATTTCTTTAACTATATTGTATAGACACAATTATCATGCCACACCCGCATTGTGATGTGATAATAAATGAAAGACCTATAATGATATTGTGTAAGCGAGTGCGGTATTTGTTTTACTGGGAATTATCCTTCTTTTCATCTGATAAATCTTGTAAGCTCGAAAATTAATGAGGCATAAAAGTTGTGCGTTTATATTTTTCATGTCTGCATACAATGACAGATTTCTTCGAATAACCATGAATTGATTTCGACATTTCTACTCTTTGCATGCAATATGACGAAGACTTTTTCCAACTTTGAGACGCAATTATATTGATGTATATTCATCTAATTATAAGATTGCAGATGTCAAAACCACGCTTCAAGGAAGAAAAGTTATAAAGAACGCTTTTTTATATCGTCTATGGAAAAGAAAAGATCATTCAGCACTCATCGTGGTTATTGATTTGCATGGTTATTACTAGTTAATTGATAAAAATCAGAATAACTTCTGAAAATAATCTGCTCCGTCATTATATAACATCCAGCTTCAATGTTTTTGTTGTTTACAGAAAAAAGATTAAAATGTAGATTTGAACTCACAACCTAACTATCCATTCAGTACGACTTACCTATTTAATCGAACTTTCATTGGAAATAAACTAATGACAAATGTATTTTTTTTTTCATATAATAAAATATGAATCATCCGGTTAAGTAATGATATGACTCGAAGCCCTCTTTCTTTCACTTTTGTTTAATATATCTGCCACTTGACAATATAAGTGTCGGCTGCTTTTTTCTCATTATCAAACTCAAAACGACTTTTCAATGGGACATTTCTTTTTCGAATTAAAAATAATGTATCAATGCGCGCCTCTACGTTACCTATATGACTCAGTTAAAACATATGTATGTAGGAAATGATTTGCTTCAAAAAATAGACGTTCCGAGTCGTTTTTTCTCTTTCTAATTAGCAAAATTATCAAACTAATGCCTCGCTTTTTTCCGTGACTATGATTCAGAGCAATCATCGAACAGCCTTTTTTCTTACTTTGGAAGATGAAAAACACTAGAATTTTGATAGTCATCTTTAATCAGAAGTCATTGTAATTTCATACTAATGAAAATCACGTATATTTTGATATGAAAAAAGAAAACATGACGACATAAAACAAACAAAATACAGTAGAGAGAGAACTTTCCAGAATTTTCCACGGTGTATAATACTCTTTGGACAAATATGTATACACGATAAATGAGATTGTGAACAGAAATGAATTTTACATAAGAGAGAAACATGTAACAGAAGAGGGAAAACGAGCATCACCTTCTAAGTCGTATTAATCGAAATCATGAGGACCAGTTAAAAAGACGATTTTTTCTTATATCGAAAATTGAGATACGAATAAAAAATATATCAGAAGTTATTCTATTGTTTTATTGTGCGAATTAAACGTAAACTTGTTTGTTTTTCGATAGATTTTTCTCATTGGTGTCAACGGCAACATATGTCGCGCCATCATCGGTTTTTATAGCATGATAAAGTTCGTCTTCTGTTGGTGCTGGATGATAGGTTGAATCGTAAATAGGTGATTTTGACTGAAATAAAATCAATAGATTATTTCGTTTGTTTATAGTAAGAAGTTTTCACTTACATCCGAACGATTCGAGTGCTTGAAGCGTCGACGGCAAGCCTATATGAAATTTGTTTTTATAAATCTAATAGGATGAAGAAAAGAACTTACGTTGAAACGCATAATGAAAACGATAAATCCAGTAGCAATAAGTAGAAAAATGAGCATAAAGATCAAAGATCTGGTGCTCATACGTACGAAATGCATCAATTTTCCAAAGAATACACCAAAAGTAGATTTATTCTGGCGTGTACGATCATTGTTGTCGATGACTTGTACGACGCCTGGTAAAACTGAACGGAAATCATGAGAATTCAACTAAAGAAAAAGAAAAATAAATAAATTTCCAATTCTATTTTAAGAATTTTGTTCTTTACATCAGCATCAATTTGATCCATTTTGGTTTGAAAATCTTCGATGTTTTCAGCATAAAATGGCATGATTTGAAATGATGTTAAACCATGTTGTTCAACGGAAGAAACAGATATTTGTGCCGGTTCTAAACCATATTTCATTGCAATATTATTAATTAAACCACTAAATGAAAAAAAAATTAGCTTCCAATATAAAAAATAAATACGTTTATTACCTCTTAAATGTTTGAACAAACATGTGATCATTAAAGATATCACTTTGGATTTCAAAATCATACAGAAACCAATTAACACTGTCTGGATCGACTAAACAAACAAATTATTTATTATAAAAAAAACAAATTTCCAATAAAAGTTTTCTTTGAACATTACCCTTTTCACATAATCTCAATTGCATATTGCAAACACGTTGGTCTGGACATGGAATTCTCTATTTCAGAAAAAAAAATCATAATAATATTTCTAATAAATATGTTAAGTTCAAGATGTCTGTGTATTCAGGCAGTTATCAGCTGGATAACCTTTGAATAATATGTCAAAGGACGTTAGTCTCGGTACGCGGGTATATGGCACGTACACTCCGCTGCTACAGTAGTTGATCGAAGATCTTCCGTCAAGTAAACAATGCTTAAAGACTTCTGTGGCATAATTAGAGACCTACATTCTATTTAAAGATATTTATAATCTAGTCCCTGAAATTTGCTTTTTTTCCTGAAAGCTCGATTGTAACTAGTCTATATGTTCGAAATGAAAATGCAGAGTCACACTATTGTCGTTGGATCGAGTCATTAAAAACAAATCTATTTGACTAAAATTTAAGCCTCTATTCATACTATTTATTTAGTATCAAGATATTGTATAAGGAGATAAGTAGTTACTAAAATCTTACTTCGCTACATTGAATTTTTTCTGAAACAGGCGTCCAATCACATTCACAAATGTCGCATCCGTCTTCATTTCGTCGAAAACCATACATACAGAACATGCGGCAGGTTCGCGTTGGACAACGATTGCAAGCACACATTTTACATGCAGATTGATCACGTTGAAAGCCGTATTTACATTGTAAATCACATTCTACTGGCGCACAGTTATCTTTAGGTTTTTCTTGTTCATAATTACAGTCGCAAGTTTGACAACCTTTAACGCAGAGAAATGTTCATAGAATATTTAATTAAATAGATATGAATGCATCATACCACTATAATCTTTTCGAAAACCATTTTTACACACGCGAGAACACTCCAATAATGGACATGCTTGTGGTGATTCATTGCATGCGCAATATTGGCATCCGTTTTCATCACGTTTAAATCCATTTTGACAAAACATACGGCACATAACTCCTGAACATTGTACATTTTCTTTCTTTGCACATTTACATGTTTGGCAACCGTTTTCATCTAACTGATAACCAGAGTCACCACAATTTGCACGGCATTTTATTTCTGGACACGATGTTAATTGTCTGCCTTCGTTGGATGCACATGCGCATGTAGGACATCCTCTAGCATCAAGTAAATAGTTTCCACTTGAACATTGTAGGTCGCAGTTGGTTTCCAAATCACTTTGACAATCGGTATTATCTATCGGTACTAAAATAAATATTTGAAAACAGATCAATAGAATTAACGTTAAAAAATTGAATTTCTTTTCTAACCATCGGCTACTGGTTCTGGATCACTATAAACCTGGCATATGATAAGACAGAGCAGTAAGCTCGTCGAAATAAATTTCGTAAATTTATTCATTGAAGAGTTGCAAACAGCACGTATTATGCTTTTTATTGTATAAAAAACGAGAGAATGAGCGCAAAAAAAAATGTAATCGCTGTTGACGAGGAACGCGATGCAGCGATGCAATCAAAAGCGTTAATGCACACTTCGGCGGAAGATGCAGGGTAGAAAAAGATTGCAAAAGGCTATTTGACGGTATTCTTTTTTCTCCGTTTTTTTTTTGCTCTCCCTCTTTCTTCCCCATTAGGTTATTACATCAGCAGGCAATGCATAGTTCATTCTTTTTTTTCTCTACGGCTAAGTATCATAAAAGAAAAAAGAAAAATGTCTGGCTTTTAATGACGCACCTTTAGTAAAAGGACAAAAAATAATAGAAAAAGGAAAGAACAACATACACTTCGATCAAAATATTTTTTATGAAAAATAAATCATGCCGATACTCCGATTAATAACCAAAACGTTTTCAGCTAGTTAAATAATATCATAATATATTTTTGTCGTCTTACGAATGTAAAACAAGAGTCGATTGTTTGCTTATGACTCAACAGCAATGCTCCTTCTTTTTTTTTTTATTAACGTATCTTGAAGTTTTGTTGCATTGGACAATGACAACATGAAGAGAAGAAGTAGAAAAGAAAACGAAACCGATGTCTTATATACTACTAGACTTGACAACTCTATATATATATATATTCGGTTAGCAAAATACTTGAGGCGGAAATACCTGCTTGACACATTGGCACGTTGTGTGCGTCAGTTAGACACCGGAAGCCTGGTGGACAATGAACGCCTTCCTAATTAACAAAATTAAATAGAACAAAAAAGAAAGAAAAAAACTTCTTTTCTTATTTACTTGACATGAGGATGTATGTTCAATTGGTTTAGACCTTGAGATCGCACATTGACATAATGGACAACCATTTTCCGATTGCGCAAAACCAACACCAGACGGACAAATAATTGTACAAAAGAACGGTGGACATCGATCATTACATTCACATACGTCACAACCGAATAGATCTTTTAAATAGCCACTAGGACAATTTTTATTACATTGTTCCATCGATGGACACGATTGACATTCGCATTTAAGACAACCATTTGAATCAGTTCGATAGCCAAGAGGACAATTAAGAGTACATTGAAATGATGTTGGACATACTGATACTTTTGCTAAAAGAAAATAATGATTTTACATTGAGTTTCTCACTGTTACAGAAAACTAATCAAGATCTCTGATATAAATATTAGACCACAAATGACTATTTATAGGTAGCGTCATTTTTCAAAAACTAATGAGATTTTTTAGGCTCACTGTCTCTAAAATTGTGAACATTAAGTAAGTTTAGTTCAATGTTAGCATACTAATTAAATTTTCTTTGCTAGCGAGAACTTATTCCCTATGGTGATTAAACTAGCCTAATCAACACTTCTATTGAGCCGTTCGCTATATAATGAACATCTTTTTTAACAAAACAAAAACAGAGGATTAAATGAGAATGAAAATAAGGAAAGTTTTTTTCTTTCCTACGAATTGATAATTTAATTCGATTTTATCGGTCACGAAAAAGCTTCTAACTTGTTCTTTTAATAAGATTTGTCTATTAGATTTCGATGAGTAAACTATCGAAATTACATTAAAAACTTTTTATAGTGATTTCATTTTGAAAAATAATTACATAGAAATAAATGCTAGAATCTTATTTCTTTTTTTCACGTAGACTTGCATTTTTGTCTCTCTTCATCTATTAAAGTAGTCCTTCGAACAATTACGACATTAATCGAATTAGATAATTTAATTCAAACGTGCGTAACAAGGCTATACGACGTTCTAAGTAGTCATTTATGCCAAGTATAATCAAATAATCTTGCTAAATAAACTTTCTCTCTTCATCTTATCATAGACGAGTTTGTATACGAAGAAAGACGTTCAACTTTTTCCATGTCTACTTACTTTTAATGGGTGATTTGCAAACGCGTTTTCCACATGGAGCTTCACAACACTTTAATTCTCCCGGACAATCAGTATCAAATCGACAATCAGGTTGAATAAGTTTTTCTGCGCCACATTTAACATTGGTTTGTACTACTTTCGGGCAAATGCCTGATTTACGTATGGTTTGTGATCGATTCATGATTGGATCGTATGATTCAACATATTCATTCGTATAATCATCTGCATCAACAGATTCATTTTTATCTAATGCATCATCGTCGTCATATTCATAATATTCATCGTAAGATGAACCCTTCGATGTTGAATTCGATTTTAAATTGCCATTTTGAGTATTCAGCTTTGGCTCACCTGACTTAGCCAATAGACGAGGAGCTAACGGTAATTGTCGAGAAAAATATGTCGATTGATTTTTTAAAGCACAATAAACACATTTCAATGATAGATCATTTTGACTTCCATCACATTCTGGATTCAAACGACAGATCTCAGTCGATGTATTACAATGAAGAGACTATTCAACGAAAATTATGTAATTCTTGAAGAAAAAAATTCAATCACCCTTCTTTACCTGACATTGCACATCGTATTCCGTATCTAATGGCACAATATCAGCATTGATTAAAACAATAAGCAGCAAAAATAATACAAGTGAACTTCGAATAGTCGAATTCATCTTAGAGAATTTCTTTCAAACTAAAACTAAAATAATTAAATAGAATTGCATACACATTTATAACGCTTATTCCTGCATCAATGTTCATTTTAAATATTCAATCACGAAAAGTTGTTTTTTTTTCGCACATCTTTCTCTTTTTCTCCTACAATTTTCAAATGACCTGTCAATATGATATATCCGATCGTTGCATTTCTACACCTATGATCATATCGAAAAACTGATAAAGATATGTATTAAACACCGCTAAGCCCTGGCCTTCCTCCGCATCGAAATAAAACGAAACCATACTATTTTACACGGCCACTCTAATAGCTTTTTCACGGTTAATCATGATACGAAATGTTTAAGTTACGAAAGAAAAGAATACAGATGACATTGTAATAATTACAAGACATATATATATATATATATATATCTCAGAAAAAGAAATTCTAATAGATCCATATGATATATAATTAATTCATAGAAGAAAAAGAACTATTGATACTACAACTTTCTATTGCATAAGAAAGAACAATACACATATACGAGAAGTAGCACTTCACTCTCTTAGATATATTACCATAGGCTCATAAAAATATCTGCGATGAAAAATATTATGCTTGTTATCAAAACAAAGAAGAATAAATAAATAAATAAATTCTAACAAATGCAAATGATTTCGTATTGTCTTCCGAGCAACGGAACAAACACAGAAAATGAAGTTTAACTTACGATTAAAATAGAAGAATTTTCTGACATTGTTTTTCTTCATCTGGAACATTGCTATTCGTATCCTAACACTATAAGACTAAGGATGTGCATCAATATCATAAACTACTCTACAACATAACAAGGTCATCATTATGCATAAGATGTTCGCCATCAATAGATGTAACTTTTCTAACCTTTTTTTTATGCAAAATGGAGAAAAGACGACAAACAATCGTAGACGAACTTCGACATTTCATCTTAATCTTTCGCTTATCAATGCGACTGTAGAACTTCAACTGAACTCAATTGGTTGTTGTTAGTTAATAGAATTACATCACTGTGTCAGCTGTAGATTAAGTGCTTTTCTCTCAATCTCAAGCTATACTCGAATGAAATTGACCCCTTGAGGAAGTCGGGCAGCAATTTTTCATTTCCTATGGTGCTGTATTAAACGATTTAACTTCTCTGTGACTAATCAATATGCGATGCCAATCATATTATAATACGCTATTTACATATATAAAGTTAACTTAAAAACTTGTCGCTATATCTTACATCACACCTACATACCTTTACTTAATTTCAAGCAATTCAGAAGCGTGTATTTTTGAGAGTATACGAATGTATGTATGCAATATACGTATATTTATATCCATTCAAAAAGAGACAAAACCTACCTTTCGTTCTCTTCTTCGTTTTTCTAGATTGTGTATCGAAAGAAAAAAAAGGTACATATGCAGAGTGTCAATCACATAGAAATTGAATCAATTTTGAGGACGATATGCAGTTGTGCTGACAGATTCATGTAGTATGTACATGCATAGGGTGAAAGAATAGTAGCAAAATATGCGACTGATTTGCTCTCTCTCTCTCTCTTGCTTACCATCAAGAAGAGCATATATGTAATAGGGGAAAGAGGAAGAGAACTGAATAGAAGAGAATGTTAGAACGATAGAAGGCAAAAAAATGTGTATAACAAAACAGATAAATCACCCCTGAGTATATTACAATCAATTATCAGCTGTATTCTCGGAACATTTTGACATCCTTAACATCACTATTCCAGAAGATAAATATGTGTACAAGAATTGAATATAATATCCAAATTTACAAAAAAACATAATTCCGATTGAAACAAACAAGATTAATGAGAATTAATTATGCTTGGTTGTTGAAAACCATGTAGAATCAAGAGAAGAATGATTGCCCTTATAAGATATTCTCATTATCTGTCTGATATGGTTCAATCACTCCGTGATGTAAAACATACAACCACAAGCGTAAACACTTTCTGTAGACAAAACAGGTGTCGTAACTTGCAGCCTTGCGTAAAATAAGGGCATCACTAATATAATCTCGTTGTTTATTGATCTGTCTGATAATTTGAAAAAATGGCATCCATGAATGGAATAGATTTAGGAAAGTATCGGCTTCTCTTGTAGACTTATATTGGCAGGGGCATCTCTCCGACTATTGAAATAATAATATTCTTTGTACATAAACTATTTTCTAAAACTAGACCTGAAGAATGTCGAACAATAATCATGTTAAGTATGAAACCCAAAAACAAAGAGAAGACCTTATATGTTCATTTTAATGAATGTACGTTTCGCCTCTCGTACAATATGCGCCATGCGAATGTTCGAATCGAATAATTCTGCTCTACTACTTCATTTGCATAAACATAAGAAAGTTTTCTTCAAGAAACAGATTATTAATTGGACATCGTTGAATAAAAATCTATCACTAAGAAACTTGTATGATGAATATACATCGCTAAGAATTTCAGTATGCTACATAAGTTCCGATTTCTTCATTGAGAGGGAGGAAAAAAAAGAGGAAAGAATGAATGATTGAATCAACGAACTATTAAATTAGAATGCTTGAACGAGCAATACATATGAGTAAAAGTGTGCATTTATGTCAAATGTGTCATCAACATGAGAAATAAATTGAGGTTAAAAAGTTATACTTGACTGTCTTTCTTTCTTTTTCTTCATTTAGATTTTATTGTCATCAATTCCGTTAAATAATTATTGGTTTGTGTGACCTCCATTTAACATGGTTCTTTTTCTCATGGAAATTCATCCATCTTCCTGTCAAATGAAGCAAAACAAAAAGAAAAAGGACGTTTATGTCAAGTCGACAAAAATAAAGTCCGGCTGACTGGAGTGAGAGGATCTATCATAGATCTCTGCATTTTTAAGTCTCCGCGTTTTATTTTTATTCTTTTGTTACGAAGTATAGCCGCGATATATCTGGCAATGATTCTTATCCTCGATGATGTTCCTTATGATAGTAAGATAGCCTCATGATGAATCTATACAAATCTTCCGTTCTCTTGCTTCCTATCAACACTACATACGCATAAACTCGTCGTTTGTCGGCTATGATTTTGTAAATATTTAGACAAGCAGATTTCGATCTAAGTTCCAATGATTTCCTATCAATGAAGCGTAGTTAAGAAAATTCTAATGCTACCGAAAAAGATTTGTTCTGATATGGACTTATTTTCGACTATTTACGAAGCAAAAATAGAGACAGCGCTTGACTAGAAGTGATTGCTGATATATGGACTCATCAATTTTACGTTGATTTCTTTCACATTCTCATGCGACTTAGTTCTGTCTCTACGATGTTATTGACAGAGTTACAATGAAAAATAATAATACCTAATATCGATAGTTAAATTTTCCCCGTAGAATTTTGAATAGAATACAACAATAGACAAACTTTTCGCTACAACACCTTATTCTTTTTTTAAATTCATGAGTCAATATGTACTGATGACTAAACATCAGGTAAATGGAATGAAACCTTTCACTCATGTTTTTCAATGATTGATCAAGGAAAGTATTTCTTTTTATAATTGACAGGATTAATTTCTCGTATATCCATTTACGAGATAATCGAATTCTAGTGATCTGCTCTTGATTCATATCTCTCAAAGGATCGATCTTATTAGCGGTATTCATATATCTTGATTCTATCGATAAAACAAATCACATGCGCTTACTAATGAGTCTATAGTAAATATCGTGCTTTTATGATTCATCATAAATTTCTCCTAATAAAATATTCCACACAAGTATTTCATTGAAATGCTTTTTTTTGTTTCTCAGCGAGTTATTTTTAAATCGGTTGACAGGTAATTGATTTGCAAGACTATAAAAATCTTTTTTTGCAAATAATCAACGTATTTTATAGGTTAACATACCTGATAACAAGTCTAAGTCTGACTCGAGAAGAGATAAAATAATTCTTTTGAATACAAAAGATTTCTCATAATCTTCTATTATTCATAGCTGAGTCATGCTTATTCTTGGCAGAAACCTGCATGTTTTTCTTATGCTACCGATAAAGAAAGATCATTTATAACATTAGTTAATTTGATTTTAGTCGATGTTCTATTTTTTCTCCTCTCACACTCAGGTCATAAATGACTCGGATAGATCAACTAAAACGCACTTACAATCAATATTATAGATCCGATAAAAAAAGGAAAATGCAAATTTATTCCTTATTTTTTTATCGAAAAGCAAAAGTATGTAAATCAAATTTAAGATTCGAGTGGAGGATTTGACAAATCGGATCAAACAAAATAAAAATATTTATATACTAAGGAAATATATGAGTTAGTATGAACTAACCAGAACATTGCATACGATGAAAAAACGTTGGCCCATAATCAAAGCATAGCTTATAAATATGAAAATTGCTCTTGTGATGAAGCAAAAATAAAGTCTCATGGGAAAATAATATGTTTCAATTGAATTTCTTATTCATAAAAATGATTAATGTACTATATCGTATATACACACACATCGGTAGAATAATAAATCAAAAGAAAACTTTTTGCTGGTTTCAATCAAATCAACTTTTTCTATCTGACACAATATATAAGAATTTAGTTTTCATCGTCTATTTCTTCTCTTAGTAAATTTGACTATTAAAATAGAAAACTTAAAAATATTCGTAATAATCAAGACTTAATGTAAACAGTAGCGGACTTACCAACATTATGTGTACTTTTTTTTTCTTTCGTGAAATACAAATAAACGAGAATACAATAATGCAAAGTAATAAAAAGACGAATCAATCCGATAGATTTTAGTAGGGATCTATTCTCTTGTTTCTTTTTCTTTCTTTTTTTGATTTATTGCATCCGCCAAATTGTCGTTCACGCGAAGTATATATCATATCATTTTAGCAATTTCATCGTGCTATTTTTACAGAAAAAAAAGAAAGAATTTCAAGTGATGTCCAATTTTTCGAATTTATGCGACACAGTAAAAGATGTTTAATCTACAATTTCAAAAACCGTAAAATTATCGAGACTTTTTAATAGAAGACAAATAATATATATCTGCTCGGACATTTTGAAATACTACAAGTGAACAACTACCAGCGACCTCTTCTCATTTTAAAAGTATATGCAAGTAAGTTAGTTTTGAATGCCGCATTAAACCAATAAGCAGACGAATTTCAATTGTTTACTTTTTTTTTTCAGTAAATCAATAGAATATTTGTGCATTTGTCAGTGTATTGCTATTCGATATCTTTAGTTTATATTTTGACAAATCAACTCATCTCTCTATTTTAGATCTTTAATTTAAGCAATTTTTCAAATTGAACAATGACAGATTCAAAATATTTTTCAACTCAACGAAAAGGTAAATTTTTATCATTTGATTACTATGCAAATGAAACCATTATCTATGACGATGAAAGAGAACACATATTTGTCTGTCTTACCTATACCTGAATACGAAGAATAAAGAACGAACGAGTGAGCGCGCTACAGAAAAAAAAAGATATTAAAAAAGGGTATATATATATATATATATGCAAATATCAACGGTTACTCTCCTTTCTCGTTAGCTTCATAAAATCGAAAAAAAAGTAGCAATTCAAGTATCACATTTTTTGTTGCTTTTTTAAAAATAGAATCGAATATAAAAATAGAGTAAAATGAAGACTAACTTTTTTCTATTCTTTGTCAGATAAAAAGGTGACAACAATATCGAAGAGTCGTTTTTCACGATCTTCTAGAGAAAAGTATCATTCTTTCTGCTTTCACTATTGTCCTTCTACTATAATAACGTCGTGATCAGTCTCGCTTGATTCATTTTTTTCCATTAACCTATATTCGTATACTATAACATGAGTGAATTAGAAGGCAAAAAAGGTATTTTAAATCATTCATTAATAACCTTCAATAAATTAAAATATTTTTAGGCGAAATCTATGAACTGAAAGCTGAATTGAATAGTGATAAGCGTGAACGTAAAAAGGAAGCATTGAAAAAGGTGATAACCAATTCTTTTTTTAATCCTATTCGAATTTATTATTGTTTTTCTTAAGGTTATTGCGAGTATGACAGTTGGTAAAGATGTTAGTCAATTATTTCCTGATGTTATTAATTGTATGCAGATTGATAATCTTGAATTAAAGAAACTTGTTTATCTTTATCTAATGAATTATGCTAAAACACAACCAGAAATGGCTATTCTTGCTGTAAATACATTCGCAAAAGTAAAAGAACGAAACAAAATAATTCCATGTTTATTATAAAAAAAAACGAAAAAACGCTTCTAATCTTTCATAGGATTGTAACGATCCAAATCCGTTAATTCGAGCCTTAGCAGTACGTACAATGGGTTGTATTCGTGTCGATAAGATAACCGAACATTTATGTGAACCATTGCGTAAATGTTTAAAAGATGAAGATCCGTATGTACGAAAAACAGCTGCTGTTTGCGTTGCGAAACTATTCGATATTAATCAACAACTTGTATTCGATCAAGGTTTTCTTGATATGTTAAAAGATTTATTATCAGATTCGAATCCAATGGTATTTTTCTCGAATAAAATAGAAATGAGAAAGTTAATATCGTGTGTGCTTCTAGGTCGTAGCAAATGCAGTTGCTGCATTAAGTGAAATATCTGAACAATCACCACAAACAAAAATATTTGATTTAAATGGGCCAACAATCAATAAACTATTAACAGCACTTAATGAATGTTCGGAATGGGGACAAGTATTTATACTTGATGCGATTTCAAATTATTCACCAAAGGTTTTTTAGATTTTGCAAAGAAAAATATTCTTGAACGTATTTTATATTAGGATGATAAAGATGCGCAAAGTATTTGCGAACGTGTAACACCACGTCTGGCTCATGCGAACTCTGCTGTTGTTCTTTCATCGGTTAAAGTACTGATTTAGCATTTTTGATTCTACTATGAATACTTATCTGTTGTCTTAAAGGTTTTAATGAAATTTCTTGAATTACTTGATCAACAGAGTGAATTCATTCAAAATTTATATCGTAAATTATCACCACCTCTAGTGACACTTCTATCGGCTGAACCGGAAATTCAATATGTTGCCCTGAGAAATATTAATTTAATTGTTCAGAAAAGGTAAATAAAATAGTTCAATTACAAACGAACAACTAAACTATTAAAGAAGTCTCCATCAGAATTACTCGGCAACGAAATATAAATTAGGAAGTTCTACGGTTGTTTATCTGCAATTCTAAGTTCGAGTGCTCTATTCAGTTGTAATTACATAACATATCCTAAGATTAATATGAGCATAACTTGAGAAGAATGACTTTAGAATGTTCATCTGAACTAGGAGATCAAGTTCAGATTTATTTCAGCGTCATGTTTTATCATTTAGATCGGATATACTCAAAAATGAAATGAAAGTATTCTTTGTTAAATATAACGATCCCATCTATGTTAAACTTGAAAAACTTGATATTATGATACGCTTAACAAATGCGACGAACATAGCGCAAGTGTTAGCTGAATTAAAAGAGTAAGACTTAATGGAAGACATTTTTCTCGAATAATTATTTCTGATTTGTTAAGATATGCTACGGAAGTCGATGTAGACTTTGTTCGTAAATCTGTTCGCGCTATCGGCCGTTGCGCTATCAAAGTTGAACAAGCTGCTGAACGATGCGTTAGTACATTGATTGATCTTATTCAAACTAAAGTTAATTACGTTGTACAAGAAGCTATTGTTGTTATTAAAGTAAAAAAAGAAAACAAAAAGGAAGATGTTTCTTTTAATTCGTTGAATTATTTTAGGATATTTTTCGAAAATACCCAAATAAATATGAAAGCATAATTGCAACATTGTGCGAAAACCTTGATTCACTGGATGAGCCTGAAGCACGGTAAGAGACAAAAAAAAAGAAGAAAAACGGAGGAAAAGAAATAAAGAAAATATTTCTATATTTAAAGAGCTTCGATGATTTGGATTGTTGGCGAATATGCAGAACGTATTGATAATGCTGATGAATTACTTGAAGGTTTTCTTGATGGTTTTAAAGATGAAAATACTCAAGTACAATTACAATTACTAACTGGTATTGTGAAGCTTTTTCTTAAGAAGCCAACCGAAACACAAGAATTAGTTACAAGAGTTTTAACACTTGTTACACAAGTATTTTTGTCCATTGAAAAGTTTTTTCAGCAATTTTTATTTAAAATTTTTCTTCCCTCTAGGAAACAGATAATCCTGATCTACGTGATCGTGGCTATATTTATTGGCGTTTATTATCAACGGACCCTAAAGCAGCCAAAGAAGTTGTTCTAGCTGAAAAACCACTTATTTCAGAAGAAACTGATTTATTAGAACCAACACTTCTCGATGAACTTATTTGTCACATCGGTTCATTAGCATCGGTTTATCATAAACCACCCAATACATTTGTCGAAGGACGATTTATAATGAAAAAAAATTTACCACTTCGTTCGAAAAGTTATGGTGAACAAGAAAACAATACTGGACATACTACCATGCAAACTAATCAACAGCCACAACAAGTTGTTATCAGTAGTAATGTTGGCTCATTAATTGATGATTTTGATATATTGGGTTCGATGCCAATGCCATCATCGAACCCAATGGATACATATGAACAAAGTCAAAATCGAACTACATCAGTTGTACCAAATTTACTTGATGATGAACTTTCATCAATTCTTGGATTAGATTCAAATTTAGGTGGTAATCAAACACCAATGATGAATACAAACACATCGTTGCCAATCAATAATCGTCAAACGACTAGCACTGGAAATGAGCTTGATGATTTATTTGGTGATTTCAATTTACAAACTGGTGGCTCTGGTATTTCGTTTTCGGGCAACAACGTTTTTGTTCCACCGAAAGAAGTAAGCTAATGTTTCTTTCGATGCATTTTCAAATTTTCAGCAATAGAAATACCGGAAAATTTTAGATCTTATATATTCCTTAATTGAAATTAGTAAAAAAAACGATAAAAAATACTTGTTTTATGGATGAGTTACAGTTGTGCTCATTTTCTTTGCGCTGCATTCGCCATATGGTTAAGGACGTGTTTGATTTTCTACTCTGATACAAATTGCATAGAATCGATAAACAAATACGTTGATTACATAAATATATACTTTATGAGTAATGGACTTCGATGAATAAAATGATTGATGAGCGTACGAGTCAATAGAGCTATCATGCTATTAAATGTCAAGTACTACTCGAAATGCTAAATACTAATCATTAACGCATTAGTTCTACTTAACTCTTAGTAAACGATTAATATCACAGGGTCGACGATAAGTACTTTATGATTTACAGTTAATTTCGCGTAAAATATCAGCGAACAGTAATATAGAATTAGTGTAAGATCGCGCGGTCTTTACGTAACTAAAAGTTTTGCATACGAAGACAAATAATAATTTAAAACCTAAGATTCGAGACGCTCTGCTGAATTACTCTGTTCTGAAAATATTCGTAAGCGAATGACTTCATCTTTTGTTTCAGGTTTGGTTAAGTGCTGCTAAAGGCAAAGGTCTCGAAGTATCCGGTACGTTTGCCCGTCGTAGCAATCAAATAGTCATGGAAATGGACTTCACAAATAAAGCCTTACAGCCCATGAACGATTTAGCCTTACAAATAAATCGCAATAGTTTTGGGTTAACACCCGCACAACCCTTACAAGTAACAAGTCCATTATTTCCAAATCAAACTGTACCAACACAATTAATTTTAAATACAACTGGACCCATTATGCGCATGGATCCATTAACAAATCTTCAAGTTGCAATTAAGAATAATATCGATATATTTTATTTTAACTGTATTGTGCCTATTCATGTTTATTTTGCTCAAGATGGTGAAATGGATAAAATGACATTTGTACAAACATGGCAAGAAATACCCGAAGGTAATGAAGTAAAACATCAATTACAAAATCTAAGCAATTTATCGATTGATGATTTACAAAATAAATTGCGTCTAAATAATATACATACAATAACACGAACAACAATTGAACAAAAAGAAATGCTCTATCAAACAATTAAATTAACAAATGGAATTTTTATACTAGTCGAACTAAGAATTACGCCGGGAAATCGAACAATATCCGTAAATTATTTTTTTGGTTTCCGAAAATGAATTATTATTATTTTTTTTATTTTAGTTTTCACTCAAAACAAAAGTAAACGATGTTGCGAATTTAATCGTTCATGCCTATGAACTTATACTTAGTAGTAACTAAAAATAAAATGTTCATTTTTGTCTTTTTTTATGTGATCAATAAATATTACACTTCAAAAATAAATTCGTTTCGGGAAAAAAGAACGCATTTTTTATATATTTATCTTTTGTAGATTTCAGGTTTTTTCCATTATTAGTGTTGCTCTCATATAAATGCAGGTGTGTGCGTTTGAATGCGTTGTTTTGTTTAATATTCATCTGTTTGAAGTAGCTTGAACGAAAATTTCCAGCTGCACAAGGAGCTATTCGTTGTGTGCGATATAATATCGATGGAAATTATTGTTTAACATCGGGTAGTGATCGAACCATTAAATTGTGGAAACCTGATAGCAGTTTAGCTATTAAAACATATACAGGGCATAGTCAAGAAGTGCTTGATGTGCATAGTTCATTTGACAATAGTCGATTATGTTCGGGTATTAAGTTATTGATTAATTTTTTGTTTTTATTTCGATTTTGTTTAGGTGGTGTTGATAAACGAGTTTTGTATATTGATGTTATGACTGGAAAAATTGTGAAAAAATATCAAGCACATGCTGGTATAAAAGATTTTTATATTTTTAACTAAAGTCTTTTGAGTAGAAAATAATTCGTAGATGATAGGATCGTTTATAGTCAAAACTAAACGTGGAAACTTCGGATTTCATCCGAGAGTTATGTGTACTGCAAAAAGTACATGGGACATATGAGTCATTCTAGAATGTCTGAACACCAAAATTATCGTGAGAAACTAGGCCCTTTGATTTCTGGATGCAGTTTTTGTGCATTTTGAGACCGTTTTCAGGCGATGTTTCGTTAGAAAGCTACGATTTAGTTCAAAACTAGTATCAGATTCGGAATCAGCGTTAAAAACTGAGTCGATTTATATATGTTGTGGATAATTCTGAGAAAAACTTTTTTCTTTGAAAAATCGCTGTACTCCCCCTCAGGGATGGTCTAATCAAAAATGACAATTTTTTCGATAACTCAGCCATTTCTTGACGAATTCTTCTCATCTTCGAACTCGACCTAGATATTGATGAGAAAATTCTGTGCACAGCATTTCAGCTCAGTCGAATGTAATTGCGAAGAGTTATCGAATAAACGAACGGACGGCCGAACACACTGACTGATTTTAGTAGTGTACTCACTTTTTGAGTACACAAAAAAGACGGGAATTAATAATCTAATAACACCGAAGGATATACTTGATAATGTCTAAGTGGCTTTGGAAGTTTCTGATTAGATTGCTTTTTTGAATTTTAATCTGGGAGTTTTGCTGGAAAGAAAAATACCTATTTTAGTGAGTGAAAAGTTTAAATTCAATAATATCATCGTATGAACATTAGCAAAGAAATAATGTAGTTACTGACTAACGTTCGAGTGATCTATTTAACAAATTTAGATAAGAGGATTGAAATTCTCAGCTGTGTAAATCAAAAGACTCCCTTATTTTTGCAGATAAGTATAGAATTTCGATGTTAATTAAACTTAAGTAATGCTTTCAAAGCACTCCAAATAATTATATTTCAGATACCTATTGATCAAGAGAGAGAGAGAGAGAGAGAGAGAGAGAGCACATCATTGAATCTCATTAGATACTTAAGAAAAAGGTTATCAGTACCGCCCTTTCTGAGCTGTAGTGTGGAATTCACATATTTGCTTTTGATTCCCTAAGCTAATGTGAAAATCTTTCTTAAAAATCAGTCGCATTTCTAACGTATGTAATTAGAGGGTAGTACCTATTTGATTATGTTTGTAATGAGAAGGAGTGGATGAAAAGCTACAAAAACCTCACCTTACAATTTACATTCACTATTTTCTTCGAAAAGATCTAGGAGTTCCATAGAAAGTTGCCGAAATTACTTGTAAACTGACTTTTCACTAGATTTCGTCTATTTACAATTGATTAAATATCGTCGATAGGATACTCAGTATTTTACTAGCTTACAATGGAGGTGTTTGTACTGTTCGTCACGAAAACCGCTCATATTGGTATCAAATGAAAGGTCTCATTGCCAAA
>OENM01000211.1:57417-83144 GCA_900239745.1 Rotaria magnacalcarata
CCTGCAGAGAAAATTCACTGAAAAATCGAATGTCTCCCTTTAGGCAAGCCATGGGCCGCTAATATTTTAACCCTGTTAGTTTGGCAATGAGACCTTTCATTTGATACCAATATGAGCGGTTTTCGTGACGAACAGTACAAACACTTCCACTGTTAGTAAAACCTTATACCGAAATCAGATTCAGAAAATATCCGTACTCTCACAGTTCCAATAATCTTTGATTAAAGAATTATATTGGATAGGAGGAAAAAACTTATATTAATTAACATTATTTTAAGGTCGTGTGCAAGCCGTGTGCTTTAATGAGGAAGCAACGATAATATTTTCTGCATCCATTGATGGTACTGTGAAAATTTGGGATGTTAAATCTCGTGAATACGATCCAATTCAAGTATTAGACGATGCTAAAGATAGTGTAACAAGTTTATCATTAGGAAATCATGAATTATTAACAACTTCACTTGATCAACGTGTTCGTATATATGATATACGCTATGGTAAATTGTTTGAAGATTATATCGGACATAATTTAACGTATATAAACCTTTCACACGATCAACAATGTTTTCTTGTTGGAACATTATCAAGTCAAATAATGTTATTTGATAAAGCGAATGGAAAATTATTACAAACATTTGTTGATTATACAAATAATACGTATATGATTGAAAATGCTTTTTCGAATGATGATCAATTTGTATATAGTGGCTCGGAAAATGGCCGTTTAATATGTTGGAATTTGTTAACCGCAAAACAAATATGTGCCATTGAACATGAATCAGATAATAAGAAAGCAGTTAGTACATTAACACATCATCCAAAAGAAGATAAATTACTTACGGCACAAGAAGGAACTATTTATATATGGAAGAAAAAAGATGAGACAGAAGAACAAGAAGAAGAAATAAAAGAAAGTTTTATAAATAAAAAACCAATAAATGTTCCTCAATTTGTTAGTGGAGGATTCGAATAATTCATACAAATGTTTGTTTTTTCGTCTGTCTGTTTCAGATCTTAGTTGAATTATATCGTTTTAAATGTCTATTGTTCCGTTTTTGATTGGTGTTGCCGGTGGTCCGTGTTCTGGTAAACATTTCATTGATATAACGAAAATGCGAAAAATATTCATTTGGTTTTAGGTAAATCGACTGTATGTCAAAAAATAGTTGAAGACCTTCAATCAACTGCTGGCTCTGATCAAGCAAGTCTTGTTAGTGTGATACCAATGGAAAATTTTTATAAACCTAAAACAGTCGAACAACGTGATATGGCTTTGAGAGGAAATTATAATCTTGACCATCCGGATGCGTTCGATGAAAAACGTCTATATCAAACATTAATAGATTTGCTTGCCGGTAAAACTGTGAAAGTAAGAAACAAAATAAAAATTGATGAACTTTTGTTTCATTCTTATTTTTCGAATTTAGATTGCTCATTATGATACAGGAAAATATGAACATGTAGAAGGAGTTATTAATACCATTGAACCGGTGCCAGTTATTATAGTTGAAGGAATTTTAATTTTTTATTTTCCAGAAATTCGAGTAAGAAAAATAATTGGACAATGATGTAGCTGTAGACTGATGACTATTCCTATGGAGACTACGAGCTTTTGTGGATGATTAAAAGAAATCGTTAATGGAGTGAATAGGATGATAGTTAATTAAGTCCTATTTGAATTTTTGTTCACCGTATGGCTAGAAGATTACTGATTGTAGAGTACGTATTGGTATATTTTTCTCGCTTGGATACGTCTGAATGGAAGAAACTTATAGATAGTGCATAGATTGATATCGAGATAGAATCAAAATAATGTATTAGACCGTCATCAATTTTCAATAAAACTTCAGTATTATTGTTTTACTAGCGTAAAATGAAATATTTGTGTCTATGTCATTTTAAGAATATTTACAGTGTGCTATCATGATTGATTAGTCACCAGAAAACATCTTGCGTTTGAACAGACTTAGCTTTATTCTATTTAGTTTACTCAGGTTTTCAGTTACGTTACTAGCAGACTAGACATACCCGCTTTAACTCCATTTTTCAAGCGATTCTTTGATTATTTTTTTATTAGAATCTATTTCAAATGAAACTATTTGTTGATACCGACGCTGATACTCGTTTAGCACGTCGTGTTTTACGTGATATGAAGCAGCATGGTAGAAATTTGGAACATGTTTTAACTGGCTATACCAATTATGTTAAACCATCATTTGAAGATTTTTGTTTACCAACAAAAAAATATGCCGATGTTATTATTCCACGTGGAGCTGATAATCATGTTGCTGTTGATTTGATTGTTCAACATATAAAAGATTTTCTTAAATCTAAACCAAAAAAGAGTGATAGTCAACCAACAGCTGATCACGCTGCAAGAGCAAGACCACATTAGAAAATCACCCAACACATGTCAGATTGAGAATGTCCTATTTCTTTGTTAATATATATCGTGAACAATCAAGGAAAACGTTTTTTTTTTTGTTTGCTAACAATACGTACCGTGTGTTGTGTAGCTTAAATAATTCCTAGATGCAGAAATATGGTTTTTCTTTTTGAAATACGAAATTGTGTTTTAGAAAATATGTCGTTGATACCTGCGATTCATTCGTGGAATTTAACAAACTATGCTCGACGACTCAATTCAAATTCAACAACAAAAACTGAATATGCTTGGTCATGTCTAAATATAAACCAAACACCAATAAAAATGACCATAACACCAGCATTACAATTGTTGATCATATCATCAGATCAATGTATTGAAGAATTAATTGGTAATAAAAACAAATACGATGAGATGAGTCGTAAAATAAATTGAATTGATTGATTAGTTTGAATATGGTCTCCGTTGGTGGTCTGATCCTGAGCAAAATAGTCTTTTTGCATGGTTGATATTTCACTATGTATACATTAACAGTTGTTAAGAAAATCATGTTTGATAATTGATTGAGATTTTTGAAGAAGTTTCTCAATTTCAAGATTAAGAATTAACGATCGATTGTGAACCTCAATAGGATCGAATTATCAATAAGAAAGTCAACATATTTCTTGAATAAATATTTGTCACTAATTGATATGCGCATGAGATCATTAAAAGATGCTAAATTTTTCAGCTCAATGTGGGACATTTTATTAAAAGGCTATAACAAAGATTTGCAGTTCAATTGAAACCGATTACTATGTTATTCTATAGTAAGCATCTGATATTGTTTGAACATAGAATATCTAAAATTGGATATCGTAGTATTGAACTTGTCTACAAAAGAATGTTTCATTTCGAAATATCTGATGCTCGAAAAGAATTTCTGAAATCCTTCTAAGATGTTTTTAGTTTCATGAAGACTAAATCACAGCTGGAATACGCATGCCGATGAAACGCGTTCAACAGTTAGATATATTTTGTCTTCTAAATTGAATCTTACTTATACTGAAGTTATAAAGCATCGATATTGTAGAAATATAAAAATCCTGATCACGATAGGCTGATTATCTAAATATAATATTTATTAAAATGGATACAGCATCGAGAATGTATAATAAGTATGTGTATTTTTTTCGTAGACATTTGGTTGATGTTTAACTATACGCATATTCATGTTCATCGTAAAAGTATTCTTTTTAATTATACATGGCCACCAACACCTTCATCAACAAATTTAACACGTTCATTTCGTGTTAAATTCAGCGATGATAAAGATCTAAATCAGTGCGTGCAATTTTTACGCGATTACTTTCCAGTCAATATATATTCGCCAAATGACTTTAGTATTTGTATTGAATCAATACAGCCAACCATGTTTCATTCATTATTGTTTAATGAAATCAACGATACATTAGCATTGGAACAATCAACAACAATGAATATTCGAACAGATTTTGTTCGTCAATATCTCTCGACTTGTATCATGGATCCAACATTTTTTATAATTGTTAATGAAAATGAAAAATATTTGAAAAATATTTTAAAGGAAAAATAAATTTGTACAAATCGTTTGTGTTTTAGGAAATAAATAAAATGAAAGGACGCATCTTTAGCATTTTCACTATTGATCTTGGTATAAGTCAGATTAGTCTGAAACAGAGACCGCCATAGGGCAACTTTTTTTGCCCTGTCCTGCCCTTATGCATGGCAGGGCAGGGCATGATTATAAATTGAACTTAAATATTGAAAAAGGTAAAGACGAAATGAAAATGTTGTGACCGCTGAAAAGTAAAGTATTCATATTTTATTTATCTACATTCGAGAAAACTTTAGATCAATATAGATATGCGCTTAAAACATAATTAAATATGAGTAGCAAACAGCAATTACGATTATCCCAAAAATCAATTCACTGCAAAAATAATGCGCTTATCGTGATCCGGCGAATTGAATATGTAAATAATTTGAATAAGTGAGAAATCGAGTAAATCTTTCATATTTATTCTCATCAACTCATCGTGCTGGATAATCAAAGACTCTTCAAAATGTACCAGTAGCTAGAGATTCATTGTGTATTATGGGGTGGTAAGATTTATCATGAAACAGGAGATTTTCTAATTTTGTAGAACCGGGCGAGTTCATATCAAGTGAAAATAATTTAAAACATAGAGAACTAACCATACAACACTAAAACATGCGAAGAAATTTACCATTAGAACATGTTGAATCTTAAAGTGAAATTTCCTCTGGAACACTAAGTTCGTGTCTGAAATCATTTAGAAAAAAAGCTCATCATACACATAATTCTTAAATTAGCTCGTTCTCTTCTACAATATTAAATGATTCTACCATATTTTGCATTTCTCTTTGAAGCAGTATTTTATTTTTATAATTGAATTATATGATAATAAATGAATAAACTGGTATTGTCTGAACTAGACATAGCAACAAATTTCACAATGACTGGCGCATAATGACATACATTATAATCCATCACCATGTCAGCATAATCGACTGAAAAACCTGCTGCATATCAGCTTATAGGAAAAATTATCAGGGCGCAGGGCAACTTTCGATTTTTTCGCCCTGCCCTGTGACGGCCGCTGGTCTGAAACACGTATGGAAGTTGAAACTTGCATAGCTGCGTGTTAATTCGATTATCAATTAGAAGGTGGCTATATTGGAGATTTATTTTGTTGGAAATTCCAACTTGGAAACCATTCATTAAAACTCGGGAGTCTATTACCACAGAAATTGATCGAACAGGATCACGATACTGATATTTCGGAATTAAAAAAAGATGTCGTTCCATCAAATTTCGACTGTTGCCTATCAGTTTTGAAGTCATGTAACAGTAAAGCTTTTCTTGATGTATTATATGATCATGATCGATTTTTAAATATTTGCAAATAGTTTTGCTTGGGTTTTTACTGCAGATTATTTCACGAGAAGTTACTCGCAAACATTCACAAACTAGCAATTACTACAGGCGATTTTTCAAATTCAAGTGGAGCGTTTTATTTATTTTCATCATTTCTATGTGTGAAGTGGCCAGAAAATAAAAAAAATGTTATTAAAAGGATGAAATGGGCATTATTTTTTTAAGTTTATTTCATTTTCATGTATGCAAGTGAGATAAATCAAAAACAAAGTCCGTTTTCTCTTCTAAAATTTTATTTTTTTCAATTTTTTATTCTCTGGGAGATTCTAGTTCTTTGCTGACAGAAGTGTTGTTTCAATCGACCTACATTTCAGTGACTTACTGTTGTATTCTTTCATACGTTGTAGCTTTTTTCTTGTCTGGTTCATTTTTCTAAGTCTATTGTATGAACGCAGAGGTCTCACATGTTTTGTTTATTGAGAAAAAAAGTTCGTCTGATTTTATGATTTCTACGTCGGTGTTCACTCAAACACGTTACACTTGTACTAGTTTGTTTTTTCTCTTCCTTTTGTTTTAACGTTTTTTATTAATTGTTTTCCGATTAGAATATTTAATTATTTTAAGATGTTTCGGAAATATCGTTCTCCTTCTTCAGTTTTATTTTATTTGGTGTTGTGGTTTTGTTTTTACTAACTATAATACGTATCTGACTATTCTTTTTCTTCTTCTTTTAATGGTGGAACGGAATGACAAGAGGGTAATACTGGCCGATAAAGCTTATATCTTTTGACGTTCCGTTCCACCATTAAAAGAAGAAGAAAAAGAATAGTCAGATACGTATTATAAATAGTAAAAACAAAAACATAACTCCAAATAAAATAAAGCTGAAGAAGGAGAACGATATCTCGAAAACGTCTTAAAATAATTAATAAAAACGTTAAAACAAACGGAAGAAAAAAACAAAATAATACAGTTATAATCACCTTTCTCAACACATGGAATTACGTTGCACTTGTGTGTTAACTTATGTCGCTTGAGATAGTAAAACAGAATAAAATCAATAGCTCATATACTTGTCTATATGATCGAAGCGACGAGCAGATTAAAATCTATTTGCATTATTTCTCAGTGCCAACAGATTTCAATCCTCTGTTGAAGCGAGTGTTGTGTCAATCGATCTACATTTCAGTGACCGACTGTGTTTTGTTTTTTCATGTTCTGCAACTTCTTTTTCTTTCTCATTTGTTTAAGACTTTTGTATGGGTTCAGAGATTCTTTACATTTCATATTGCTTAATCAGAAAAAAAATTCATTTGATTCTATCGATCATACGTAAGTAGTCAGTAATGAGTAAAAGACAAGACTTTCGTACGACGAAGCACAACAGGAACATATTGTTGTGAAGTTTCACTTTCTTGTTTCATTCTTCAAATAATTCACATGCTGTAGGAAGGTTTTTTTTAATTAGGTAAATGTGAAACCACTGACGAAATCAAATTTTAATCAATTTTTTAGAGGCAAATTTATACTGGCTTTTGAGCCTGACAATTATTGATGGTGTGTTTCTTGAATTTGTAGCTTACAATCAGTAGAGTATTGTCTTTTCACATTCGAAAGCTTGATAGGGCACTTTTTTTCTACGAGCAATTGAAAATATGAATTATTGCTATGCTGATCAACAGTATCACTATAGTTCAGTGACACTCTTTTCTTTTCGTATGGCGTCAATTGTTTGCATTTCGGTGATCACTGTAACACTGCGCGTTCATACTCTTGCGTTTCATTATTTTGACACTTCTATTGATTCTTGTACATAATCGAGTTGTTGAGAATTTCCCATTAGATATGCTCTATCGATATTCCATGTATGTGTGCACTCTAATGCTTTTATTGAAACAAATCTATGAGATAGTTATATTACTTCGTTCATTTTTCCAAACTATCACAGGTTAACGTAGACGATAATTTTTTCGTCTTATCATAAAAAGCAGGAAAGGAGCAGAACGTCCCTGTTTCCGCGCCTAAAATCAGATGACTGTGTGAAATATGAACACCAATATTAGTATGGTGATAAACAAAAATAGACTTCGATCAGTGATCGCTTCGTCAGCTGAAATTGTTTTGTTATTTACTTGAGGAATAAAGTAGTACAATAACTGACCTCGTTGTATATTCTCAGATGTAAGTTTATTTAAATAATAAGTAAAAAATATGAGTTTCAGTACTTCCCAAAAAGTAAATTAATGTAATTATTTATCTGAAAGATTTTCTAATGACATCAAAGTCTAATATATTTATTCTACGCACAAATGTCTTTGATATATGTTTTTATTTTGCCACTATTGCGTCCTATTCAGTTCGCTGAGTTTAGTCATTTTATAATTAGTATTAATTAACACTAATCCTAAGCTGATATTCCTAAAACTACGCATCATCCCTTGGTATCAGCGAGGCCATAACTCTCTAAAACAAGGTATATATATATATATTGATACACACTGCGCTGCAAATGTCGGTAACATCACGATGAAGTACAACAGTACTCTGTTTACATCCACACATAATTATCCCCTGTTCGTATCGAGCGTGCAAATCTATTTATTGAATATTGCGCCTTTACCATACATTAACATACGAGCTACTACTATTCCAAACTTGTGAAGTGGCTTTAGCTCTCGATGTGCCTCTGCTAGTCATAGATATTGCCTGACAACGAGAAAAAAGGAATTAGCTGCATTCGGATTCCTGGTTTATATAATAAACATGTGCTTTACGATCGCTCACATTCTCAATCGATGAATAGAAAAGAAAAAAAGAATAATTCGAAGAAAAGGCCGAACCACAGGATGTACGCAATCATCTTTATGATATTCTAATTTTTAGATCACATGAATAAATGAAAGCCTACACATTTTATGCTTCTGTACGGTGTCCGTTTAGTATTACTTTTCTTTTATGAGCAAACACTTACCATACACCTACATATAGCTTAAGACATAGACATCGATACATTATTCAGGTCGTCTGCGTTCTCATTTGTTTTCATATAAATTATTTCTTCACATCTTAACTGAAGACAAATATTGGTACTCGAGCGAAATCGTGCTAGATGGAAAATTCTTTCACTACAATGTTTAATCAGCGAAAACGTAAGCCAATACTTTTTGCATTGGCAATAGTTGTTCTCTATACCATTTACTACTCCAAACTGAATTCAACAATATCAACGGCATCAAATATTCAAGCGACAAACACAATTGCCTATCAAAGACCAAACCTGTCGAAGTATGTCAATATTATTGATCTACATGAAGATACAAAAGAAAACATTACATGCATCGAAACGAAATATCTACTTCATATTGTTAAAACTACCATTTGCCTTCATGATAGTAGAGATGCGGTGAGTAATGATATAAAGACGAAGAAAATATGGGAAGAACGACTCATTGCCGAAGTGTTTAGCTTCTTAATTAAATATCCTCATATGAATTTCATTGATGTTGGAGCTAATGTTGGAAGTTATACCATGTTTGCAGCTTCGTTTGGTAGGCTTGTAATTTCGATAGAATGCTTCAAGTCTAATATAAATCGGATTCGCAAGGCAGTGCAAATCGAAAAAGTTCAAGACAAAGTTGTACTGGTTGGTAATGCTATCTATTCTGAATCAGGTAAAACTTTCAAAATGAATTCCGATCCGTTTAATGTTGGCGCACAAGCAATTATTGAAAGCGACACTGGAGAACATTCAAACGATGATATGTATGCCGTGACAACGATACGATTTGATGAAATTCTTCCAATACTGCAAGACAAAGGCATTCGAAACGCTGTTATGAAAGTTGACATTCAATGGGCCGAGATTTTCCTATGCGAAACTGGTAAAAAAGTATTTGACTATGTCAACGTACCTGTTGTATTAATGGAATGGGATGCGGTACCTCATGCTAAAGCTCGTATGAGCGTTGTTTTAAAGTTTTTTATTGACCGAGGATACATCGCTACAAAAGATATGTGTACTGATCTTAATACAGTCGATGCTTTTAAGTCGTGGCCAGGCGATATTTTCTGGGTGAACATGAATCGATCACAAATTTGCTAAACAATAAAAACATAATTCCTATACTGATAGTTACTAATATCCTCAACTTTTGCTGTTCAACATTTAAAAAAAATCGCATTGATTTTCAATCATCGATTACGACGTTAATAAAGCAACAATAAAATGCAGAGCTGCCATAGCCAATGTATATCCTACTATTTATTGAAATTTTGAGCGCTGATCAGTGCTGTGCTAACGAAAGATTGGAAATATTTAAATTTACAGTTAAACGTAAGAATACTTGAATCACAGCAGAAGTTACAATTGAAGAAAATAAATGATAGTTCTCCGTATTCTATTCAATAAATCTACTTCGTAGTCGTTGCCATTATAATGCTAAAGTACTATCGAAGTGAATTAGAGTGAGGTAAGCGATAGTATGGCACCTGCTTTTTAATACATGACTCCTGTTTTGCTGATTTCAGGTTCGCAGCAAGCGTATCCTCAAGATAGATGCATTTCAGCTGAATCTAGTGGTGCTCAAACACGTTCGACTGTATATTTTATGCTGGAAGAAAAGATTACACTTCGTCTCAGATTTGATCTGATTTCCCGCATTGATATTTTCCTACAAGAGATAAATAAATACAGAATCATTTTTGTCGGTATGGCTTCTTATAAGATCATAAACAAATTGCGTAAGCCTCGACATTGATACAATCCATGACTGATATAGATAGTATATTGATTTCAAGAAAACTAAGATGCTGATGTGGCTACTCTTATATGAGTATAATCCGAAAAGGCGAACATCTCTCCGTAAAATCTGCCTCAAGATACAAAACAATTTAGAATGTTATTATGTGTAAATCGAATGTTCTATGAGAGTAAAAGGCATCCATTTATTTGATGAAGCGGTGAATATATACATTTAAATCACCGTATGCATGAATTAAACGACATAAATATCTAATCGAACATATATTTATTATTTTACTCTTCCGTTTTCCAAAATAATCATACAAAAAAACAAGTCACTTTGAAGCTAATTTCTTGGACGAATTCACTTGGAATTTGGCTTATTAATGTTAACGATAATTGTGCAATGCTTATCTTTTCTATATTTTTGTGCACGTCGAGTAGAAAAAAAAACTACTCATCACCCGGCAAATTCAAAAAAAAAACAGTTCGACTAATCAAGCGAATACGATAATTAGTTTTACTTCATACTTTGAGATGCAAGTTTGTTTTAAATCAAAGTTCTTTAATCTTCCAAGAATTTATATTATCAATGATGATGCCATTTGAAAAAGGCTTTCGTATGGTAAATCTGAAATTATAATCTTATAAAATTCCAACTTTCACCTTTTCAATGAATTTTATCATAGTATAGACTCATGTGAGTTGGTAAGATTATGAACGATCATATTGTGATTTTTCACTTCGAGTTCTTAGATCTGATCTGATCTGCCCGAACAGTTCTTTCGTTCGTTTGATCTGAACTTAGATCTGAGAACTGTTATACCCCTAGTGCGTTTGAAAATGTTTTGTAGTACAAATCGTTTCTGCATTTATTGATTATGCAACCTTCACTGCTTATGAAGCATTGAAGCATGCCCTCTTTAGCAAGTGTTCATTGGTGTATAGGTCCTTGTGTTTATCTATAATAAATTCCCTTGCAACAAAACATGTATTAATGGGAAGAAAAAAGAAAGAAAGGAAAAAGGCATTCGAATCAACGAATCATAGCAACATAATACAATCACTTTCGTGCAACAGAAAAATTCGATTGACTTAACCAACAAGTAGATGCTGTTACGCAATCGACACCGAATCTGATTTTTAGGTTGTTCACAAAAATTGTCACACTATATCAGGACCTTTTTTACTGGTGCGTAACTTCGTGACACAGCTTAATGCATATTAGATGCAACCGAGACAGACAAGAAGCTGGTTCTGATCGTTTTATTTCATTTTGAACTATACATTCATAAGTGTTTGTTGATTAGTAGTTCCATTGGTTTATCTTTCTGTGTTCTCAATGCATTTATTATTTTGCTTAGATGTCTCGGTGGCCATATTGATGACGATGTGAAACTTGCCCATTATCAGCACATTTTGCTTTTTCCATCTAATCTTCTGAAAATTGAACGTGGAGTGTCAATATTTGCAAATGTTGTATTCGCCCCATTCGAAATGACAAATGAGAACTTGTGCTATGTGGACAGAATTTCTCTAGGATCAGGAGCTACTCTTGGAAATCGATGTACATTGATGCCTGGCTCTATACTTGCGTCAGATACTATCGTGGGCACTCTAACTTTAGTTACACGAGACACGAATAGTTCTGTTTGTGGTACAGTATTTCTTGGTATTCCAACATGTAGAACACCTTTTGCAATGCCTGAAAAGATTTCGTCCACAGATGATTTGTCATCGACTGAGTTCGACACTATTACCATCTTGTTGCGTACGAGTCTATTTTTCTTGTTCGATAAGTTAATTATTATCAGTCTGTATTCAGGGGTGGGTGTGGGTGTACACCCACATCCTTTAGCGTTAATGAGTTTTTTTTCCGAGTTCATTATCCTATTGAAAGGTTCAAGTAGTGAAATACATTCAGTATCAAATATACTTCCAAACAGATCAGTATATTTGATCATCGCAAACTGAAAAATGAAATTTCCTACAAATGAAAACACTTTTACTTCTATATTGTAAATAAAAAGAAAATAATATCAAATTTTGTTTTCATATTTTGTTATCCTTTTAAGTTAGATTACTGTAATACGTTATATTAATTCATTGTTTTTCTGCACCTTTTAAAACTCTTCACGCTTAACAATTTTTATAAAAAAGAAAATATATGGTATTTGTTCTTTTTTTTGAAAAATAGTTTCCAATGTAATGGTACAATACACAATTTCTTTTGATTTATTATTGATTAGATTGATGTAAATGGTTGTTAGTTTTACGGGTTCAATTAAAATTTCTCTTAAATGATTTTTTCCGATATCAATTCTAAAGACTCCTTATTTTGTTTTATTGATTTATCAATGTATGGATGCATCAACATTTCAGCCGGATATATTCTTTTTGACAGTATATCTGACTCTAACGATAAGAAAAAACCACGAGCAGCCAAAAAAAAATGAAAACATTTCTCCATGATGTTGTTGTCATTTTATAATAGAAATTTTTACTTTAACAAATTTATTTACTTATTTCTCATTTTAAAAATAAAGTGTTTTTGAAGTAAATAGCAACGATTGTCTATTTATTTGCATTACTTCAAAAAGAATACTTCTTTGATGAACTATTTTAGTTGAAACAACAAAAGTTTTAAACATCAATTTAATACTAATTGTTTTTTTTCTTTATCTGAGAAATATTTTAGAAGTAATTCTTACACAAATTCTTTTCCATTATCCGATTGTAATATTTTTGGTGAACCAAATGTATAAAATATATTTTTTAAATTAAGTGCAACATGACGTGCTTCTTTTGTTGGTAATGAAAATAACCAACTGAATTTTTCAAAATGATCTTTCACATGCATTATAAAGTTAAATCCATTATATTGAACACTACGCATGTCAATAAGATCAACCTGTAGTCAAGTTAGAAATCCTATTGAAATAATCGGTTTCCCACAAGGTGTTTTTGGAAAAGACCTTCGTATTTGACATGCATCACACATGTTAATAAATAATGAGACAGCTTGTTGAGGTATGCCAGAAAAACGACTTTTAACCTATTTATATGTACCAATATAAATTTTAAAAAAATGAAAATCTCAGCCCATGTCTTATCTCTTCCAGAATGACCAACAGCTATATGGCATTCATTTATTTTTTCCTAAATTTTTTCATATTGTTATTAATGGTATATTATTTTTTATATTATAGATTATATCCGATGATCCTATTTCCATTACACGAAAAGTTCTTCGAACCCAGAATTTGAATTTCGATGACATATTTGAATTTTCTGTTTTAAGAACACTCATAATATTTAAGTACATGACATTTTTAATAGTATACTTGTTTCTTTTTTTAATATCAAGTTTATCAATATATGAGTCAAGTTTTTGATTGAAAATATCCATTTAGTCGATTTTTGATACGCAAAGAAAAAAACACAATAAACAATATAATTAAAATATCCGACATAAACTATGTTTGTTGAGGTAGTTTTCATAGTAATAAACATTAAGATGAATACAGCTCTTTTTTTCTATTGTTATTGTAGCAAAACAAATATTATTAAAAATTTTCTAATGTAAATTTTTTTATTTATATAACTTTTATAAATCAAATATGAAAATGTACTAATCATCCTTGTGATACCATCTGATGGTTAATTCAAATGAGATTAATTATATTATGACTCATACCGGTAGAATTTAAACAAAACAAAACAAAACAACTTTTTTATTATTATTATACATAAAGCACAAGGTCATCATTTACCTCTAATTTCTTTCATTCATTCGATTCAATTTAATAGTAAAATCTGTTTTCTTTTTAAATATATTTTATTTTGTGAAACACGAGCAGAAAAAAAAATTCAAATTATTTCTTTTTTTTCGCGCATTCCAATCTCAACTGAAATTCTCATGTCAACTGTGACATATACATTAGGAACAAAGCGTTCTAACTATAATTTAAAACCACAGACTCTATGGTGCCCTCCTACATCTTGACATGCACATTCAGGTATAAAACGGTAAATCTAAAGAATGAAAATTCTTCGCCGATTTTCGGTCAAAAAGTCAATATTAACTGGAGACGATGGATATCATCGACAAGTTTAGGAAAACAAGACAGTCAATAAAAAAACCATAATGTTTCTAGAACATCAGGCTATGGGCTGTCTTCCGATATGTGTATCTTCATTCTCATCTTGTTTGACAAATGTGAACTTTCTGGGTTTGGGGAATCTTGCAAAACGTTTCGATAGACATAAAAATAAACTTCAAAGTATAACATCCCACATACTATTTCTTAAGTAAGTATATCCATGGATCACTTTCTGCTATCAATCATGTACTTGAGGATCGATAATCATTATGTTTTTATGGTATCGTCAAAAACAGTATATGATGTTGATTGATGATTGAAATATTCTAGCAAACAGTTGATTAGAAATGAGCAATTCCTAAACGTCAATATTCTAATGGTCGTTTAAGTAAAAGATAAAAAACGTTTCTTGTTGGATTAATCAGATGACTGTATGTCAAATGCATTCAAAATCAAGGGTTAAATGTCAGATACATCTTCGATTTATTTCATTCTACTCGTACTTGAACAAAGTAGACGAAACCTTAATACGAGAGAGAAACATAACAGAAACTGATAGAAGACAAAAGAATTTTATGATAATGAATTACAATATAAAACCATCTGGCTATGGTCAAAAAAAGTTAAGAGTTGATGAAAGACAAAAAAAAATATCTGATCAAGAACCATAACAAAAAATGAAATGTCTCATCAGCACACAGTACAGAAAAAGAGTTGAATGAGACTACACATCTAGTAAACAATCATCATGATGAACCACACAAAAAAATCTTAGACACGAAGACCGATAGAAAAATAAATCAAGAGATAATGAAAGACCAAATCATAGTATAATCCAAATTAAAGAGGATAAATAGACATTGATCAAAATCCAAAAATATCTGACACCGATGAAGCACAAGAAGATGATGGAAACGAAAAAAAAAACGTTTTAACGAAGAATTGTATCAGACGAATTGTCATTTACCGGCTTCAGCCAACACACACAAATGTTTCATTGTAGAGTAATATTCGTTGTCTGGTACAGCGCCTACAGCCCATTGCAAAGTCAATTCTTTTATTTGAGTTTTAATTGAAACATTTCCCAGGTCGATCAAAACGGACCACCGTAAACCGGCGTAGCATTAACGTAAACGGTCGTTTTTGCATCGTATTCCGTCGTAAAACGGCCGTTTTAAGGCGTTCTAACAGGGGCAGTATTACGGCCATACACGGACACTTTATATCAGCCGTAAAACCTCGTAAAGCTGGCGTAATATTATCGTATTCTATAGAACATACGGCCATATTACTGCCCCTGTTATACGGGGAAAACACGGCACGTAAAACGAGCCGTATTTGTATCGTATACGACCGTTTACTGATCGTTTTCTTCGACCGGGGGCAGTTGTAACATGAGACAGCGTGCGATTATCACTTGTTAAATGCTCATGTTCATCATCGTCGTCATCCTATAAGATAACAGTGTAGACTATAACCATTGTCTTTTAATGAATCATTGAATAAATTATCCTACCTTATCATCATCAGATACGTTTTTAAGCGCACCATTGAGGACTTTGTTGTTATTACGTAGTTCCTCCTTCAATTCTTCAAATACTGGGTGGTGTAATTTATTCAGATGAGCCAGTCGTTTATCCTTTTGGCGTGTTTTGAACGTACATTTGAAACAAGTAATTTCCCTAATTTCTGCAAAAAGAACACAACCATAATTTGACGGATGATATTTTGAATATGATTGAGCCTACCATTTCTTGGATATTCATAATCATAGAATAACTTTTTTGTTGATTGTTTGACCATCTAGAACGTGTTAAGTACAGATTAATTTTGAATAGCGAAATATCAACATGCTTTCAATACCAACACTAATACGACACATCAATAATAATTAAAATAATGAATAGAGAGAAACCTATTCGAGAAAAAGGAATGGACATGTAACAACAAAATATTTCGTTTGGATTTTACTCTATCCAATTTAATTTTTTCTAATCCATATTATTCATACCGAAAAAGCATCTTCGATAGACTGTTTAGGATAATGTGCGATATACTTATGATTGACGTAAAGCATTCGCAGGTAACACCAAAAGCCCGTGGTATATCAGCTATTAATCGAGACCAACTCTATATTCAAATGGTTCACTATTTTTTGACTAGTATCATATCGTTGTATGCCAATAGTTCTCATTTAACCGACAATATATCGTTAGTATATCTATCATCGGTAGCGCAAACTAGCATGTACGCGGAGCAAATAGTGAATAATCCAATGCTTACCAAGGCTATGCCTAGAAAAAAAGAAATCGCTTAAGAATAATCACGTGATGTATGAATTGCTTCATCAAATTCTTTTAGACGATGTTTTTCATGCTAGACAGTTTCACATCATATAATAGATCAACAACCTAATGATTTGCTTCTTCAGTTATACGAAAAACTAGAAGTACAGGAGAGACTCGTTGTGAAACAAAAATAAGTAGTTCCTCATCAAATCCAATTATTCCAACAAATTCATAGTCATCGTTCTCGACACTCAATTCTTTAATGTATTTACTTCATACATGTCATAATACCGTTACACTGGGTATCGTGATTTCCAAGTCATAATACCCATCAAATTCTTTTTGGGGTATTACCCCTAGGGTATCCACTTTTACTTAACTACATGTTTTAAAGTTGAGGAATTTGAGTTGTTTTGGTTTATTACCCCTAGGGTATCCACTTTTATATAACTATATGTTTAAAGTTGAGGAATTCGGAGGAGCTGCCTAATTCCACATAAAATAAGAACGAGATTTTCGAAGAATCCATTGATGACTTTGAGTCTGCTACAAGGACACCTGCGTTTGTTAAAACAATTCCTGAGGTTGCTAGAAGCACACCTAAAGTTGCTAGCAGTAATCATGAGGTTGCTAGAAGCATTCCTATGTTTGTTGTAAGAAATTGAGTGCTCTGAGATGCATAGGTTAATTTGTGTGAAAGTTGGTTTGGATGCCTGTAACAAGATGAGGCACAGTTACAGTAACCTGTATGAAGTATCTAGCAGCTCAGGTATGTGTTTCGGTACCTGTGGTGCGTCACGAAGGACTCCACTCGTACTGGCAGCAACGTGAGGGAAGGGTGTCGGAAGCCGAGGAATAATTTTAGCGACCTGATACTTGGTGTCAGCAATTTCACGCATTCTTTTAGAAGCCTAAGATATTCATGCAGTAGCGTCCGGCTTGCTCCCAGCAGCGACAGCCTTCCATCTGCCAATGTTACGCATTGTCAGGAATCCAGGGAATGCTCCTAGGAATCATAATTTACGCCATACATTTCAGCCTCAGTAATATGCATGTCTAAATTCAAATTATTTAAAAAACAATTCAGATAAAATGATATTATTTGCATTTTCCTGTAGCAATATCAGTACCTTAAGTTTTTGCGAAGTGTTACTGTGCAGTACATGAATCAATTATACTCAAATTCGAATTGAGCATCTTATGCAAATTCCAGTTGTTTTTGTGTATTTCTTCGAGGATATTCAAGTTGTTACGCTTTAGGGTTATACCCCAAAACAACTCAAATTCCTCAACTTTAAACATATAGTTATATAAAAGTGGATCCCCTGTGGGTAATACACCAAAACAACTCAAATTTCTCAACTTTAAACATATAGTTAATTATATAAAAGTGGATACCTTAGGGGTAATACACCGAATGTTTATAAAGTAAGTTTAGCGGGAGGAAAAGTCGTTACCCGGTGTAACGGGATTATGACATCACTCTAAATAGTAGCAATCAAGTCAAAAACTATGTTTATCCGCTAGTTTTCAAAATTTAACTAATTTGAATTTCAAACAATTTAATTTAAATTTCTTGAATTTAAATTTATTTTAAATTTAAATTTTGAAAATTTATTTCTCGATTTAATAAATTTTTTCAAATAAAAATGTGACACCCCTGGTTCAAGTGGAGCACTAGAAGCATGTTCGCAGCACATTTTTTCATCGCAATAACGCGTTTCTATTCGTTCTTTTTTTTATTGCTTCTCGATGGGAAATAGAGTCTTGAAAATCTTTTTCTGTCTGTATCTTAGCAATAACCGTTTGTTGCTTTACCCAAAACAAAAAAAAAGACACCAAATCTAGTGATGTATAGTTAAGTTTTACACATTTTCCAAATTAAATAACAATAAAGTATGGCATATAAAAGTACTATCATTTGCATTTTTTGATAGATTTTCTATTGCGAGCAAAAAATTGATTCTGCAGTGACGAGATCGCTTTTTTACTAAAGTATTTATTATCATGTATTGGACCAAAGGATTCGTTTTCGTAACATGTATATTGGCAGTGCAGTCACAAACATGGGTTGGATCCTATGCAGTTGGATAAACATGCAATGTCAACCATTATTGCTGTGTCAGTAATGTAATAGAAATAACAGAATCCACATCAACTACATTATTAGTTACTACAGGCTTAGCTGGTTTATGTTTCGGACTAACCACTTAAAGTGATGGCATAGTTTATACAGGTGGATATTCAATTACACTGACAATCAGTATCATTACATTATCTATTACATTAAGTGCCGATAGTAACAATATCACTATCATTAATTCGATAGGCACGTCATGTACAGCAGGAGCTGTTCGAGAAGTCACCAATATTCCCACGACTGTAGGTAGCTCTTTGATTCCACCAGTCACATCAGGTTTCACAAGTATGGGAAGTACTGCTGTTCGACAAAGCACAAATGGTTCGACAACTGCAAGTAGCTCTTCTATTCCAACCACCACCATGACGAAAACCACAACAACTGTTGTGTTAAATACAACTACTTCAACCATTATTGTAGGAAGCACAACAGTTCATAGCAGCACTGCTCGACAATCTACTACTGCTACTACTTCAGTGTTGTATTCTGTCCGTATTTTATTCTGTGTCATAATTGCTTGAATACTATCTATCAGTTTCATATAAATAAATCAAGTTCGCACTCATAAAAAATTGTTAGAATACTTGCTACTGGATACGTTTAAGTATTTTTTCACAGTGAAAGACGAATAAAGAAAAAATAAATAAACACAGTATTTTGATCGTACATAGATATTCCCATTTGCGAGAAAATGGAGAATATGTTTCTCTTATGATCTTGAGAGTCTGGGTGTGGGATGGGTTGTATTATTGCACTCACACCCAAATCATAGTTGCTTTTATTGTGATGAATAGTATGATTCAGATTTTGAAGTTTGAGAAAGCTATCGCAAATAAAGTAGATTCTCATGGAATACGCATCTTATATTATCTTAAGAAATGAGAATGCTAAACGTGTTCTTCGAGTTTTTGATATCTGTATATGGTTCCTCTCATATTCAACAGTCATAAAAGAACGTTATCATGCGGTCATATCCATTTTGTCTTTTAATTTTTGTATTGACTTCTTCATTTTGTTTTTATTTTTCAGTCACGCTTCTCTTTAGATTTTACTGCAAACTGTATCTAATGTATTTCTCGTGCTACCATCGAAATGTAGAGCCCTGATGAGTGTTTCGTTATTTTATATAAATAACACGAAACGCATCGGCGAAATTAATCTCTACATTTATTTTATTATTTTCTTAAATTTAGCACAGAAACAAATAATTTCACTTTTAACTAAAATTCGACTTTGATCGGTTGCTGAAAAGCAAGAGTCGAGACTAGCAAATTGATTTGTCTTTTCGTTAAGAGATAGATTGATTTGTTTTTGAACTGATTTAAGAATAGCCTAGTTTATCCATGCTATATGTAAGATAGTACAGTTGTCTGTCAGTGTGAAAAATCAATGACTCTGAATAGGGTTGGTGACAAAAATGATTTAGATGTAAAATTTGAAAAATTGGAATAAATTCATATGAGATTGGGATGAAAGCTTTGATTTATCCTACTATGTCTTTATTACGAATGCCTATATCAAAGTATCGTGAACTAAATTTATCATTATGTATAGATTTTTGTAAAACAATTTTCTATACGTAACAGTATAAATTAGAATAAATCTTGTTGATTCTGTAAGTAATCATATAGATCTAATGCCATCTGATGAGATCCTTACGCAAGATCAAAACGCGTCATGGCCGCCTGTATCACACCCACACGCGCCCCCATTTATCCAACAAATAATCGATAAGTGTTCACTAAAATTTCTTTTCTTCAAATAATATCTCGAATGTTATAGAGTATCTCTATAGAATTCTGATAAAATATTTGTAATAGAGTAAGGAGTGAATTCTACTCTTTCCCCTTCAATCAATCGACTGATTAATAAAAATTAAACTTCATCACTAAATTCTTTTTTTAAAATTTTCATTGTTGTCCATATATTTACTATTTGCATTCTATATATAAAACATCATTGTCAGTGATTTTTCTCGCTTTAATCATTATTCTCTTTCATAATAATCAATTTTTCATTCTTTATAATGAGCACTAATAAAAAAAGAACTATTTCATTTATTACTTATCAACAATGAGACATATCATCTCTTTCTTTCTTGTTCTTCATTATAATGAGTCATCATAAAAGGAGCCATTAACATTAACGACGTTATATGTCATGAAAGACGGCGCTCTATTACAGATTCTAACTTATAGAAACAGAAAAAACATGTAAATATTTCATTTAACTGTTCTTAAATTCTTCACTATAATTGAAATGTCTTTCTGTAGAAGTTTATTGTGATTACTTTTCTCACACTCTTTTGTATATTTGAGCTAAAAATTTTACTTCCGAGTACACTTTTAGTTATTCTAAGTATTTCGTAATAAATTAAGCATAAAATCTTCTACTAATTGTTGAGAACTCTCTGCTCTGTTTTGATATTAAACATGGCAGGAATTTTTCTTTGAAATTTTAATTTCGATTTCATAATTTATGCAGTGCTTGAACTAACTGATGAATATCGATGGGGAGAGTCGAAACTAGTTCTAGCTAACTTCTAACCATAATACACAACCTGTTTCTTCTACTTAGAACAGGTTTACATTCTCGACTCGAATTCTTCGTGAGTGAGAACAAAGTAAATCTGTCTTTAATTGATTTGTTCAAAATTTTTCTTTGTTGAATATTTTTAATTTTTAATCGATTTTGAAGACCTTACGCCAACTGATGAGATCCGTTGAGCTGGATCGAAACGAATCGTGGTAGCTTTCTACACATCCACACCCGCACCGTATCGTGGTTATTTATCTCACCCTCACCCACCCTCAAGATGAGACCCTTGACAAAGTTTGAAACCGGTCATGGTTTCTCGATATACGCACCCACTCACCCCAACACCCATCTAAAGTAACCGCAAAAAATGACTGGGAAGAAGCTAGAATAGATAAAATATTCCTGTGTAAGATGGTTCCGACTCTTGTAGCAAACCACTGTATTACTTGATCGAAATTACGCAATGTTATTTAAGGACGTCCATCACTTAACGTTAGTTCAATTGCGTCGGGATGTTTTATTTCTGATCTATGACATACAGAAGGACGTTCATCGCTTGTTGCTACCTCAATTTATTTTATCTTGTCAGAATGATGTGCTTCTGAGCACAATCACAGTGGCCTATTTTGGTTGACAACGTTTAGTAGATGTCTTGAGAGCAAACCTCATCCTTTCACGTGACATTGAGTATAGAAACTCAGTGCAAACAAATATTCGTCAGAATATGCTTCTCGAAAATAAACAGACAGTAATTTATAACAGAACGTATATATTTTGTCATAAATATGTATGGTGATCTTTGATTTATTCTAGTTCGTTCAATAATACCGTTAGATTTCACAAAATCAGCCAAATAATCAAAACCATCAACACAACTAACAAAAAGAATGCCAAAGCTGTAGTCAACGTACTCAGCAATATTTCAATGACAATAGCAGAAAAACGAGGTAAAGAAGCATTATAAAATTTAAACATATTAAAAACAAACACATATGCAGCAACACCAACAGGTGGTATAGGTAAAAAATATCTTAAACGAGAAGAAATAAAAGAGCGTGTAAAATAAAGTATAATCCCTCCAAGTGCGATCAAAACTCCTGCAAAAGTGATTGAGAGCGTGTTGATTTTTAAAATTTCTTCATCCATGTTGATATTCGTTCTGTGATTATTAGCATGGGCTGCGTGTTCCTCTTCTCGGGGATTACTGCCGTGAATTAACACGGGATTTTCAATATCAGAGAGTTGAAAAGAACGAGAATTGATTGACGTGTGTGATTGTTGCTGGTTTTCTTCTAGTGTTGTTACAGTGAGAGCTATTTCCAATTCGACTGTATCTGCTTGCATTCGAGAGATAGTGTGAAGTTCTCGTGTTGCGGATGTGGATGATGCCTTCAACCTCCGCTATTGTTGTAGGTTAAAAATATAATATCCAGGACGTCAGTCTACCTATCTTGAGAAAACTCACAATGAAAATGACTACTGTGAACTGGTGACGTGATGATGATGGTGTCGTACTGTTTATTATGATAAACGATGATGAAGGAAGATCACAAAAAAAACAGGAACAGACAACACGAAGATACGAACGACGAAAGGAAGAAGGGGTTGCCGGTATTGAAGATGAAAACAACAAGACTGAAAATGGAGAGAGAGAAAGAGAACATCGAAAAATGGAGATAAAGAAAATGCAGGAGTGTGGCTAGCGTCACATAGAAACACCTATGGACGCTAACAGATAGCGAGAAGCTGTTAAGTAGAGGAGTATACATGTTTGAGAGAGATCATGGTTAAATCCACACTCTTTTAAAGCATTGGATGATAAACTTCGATCAAATGACAAATTCTATTCTGGCTCACAAAAATTTCATGTACAAGATGAATCGGGTGTGGGTGGGGTGTTTCTAAAAATGTCCCGTTACCCTGTCCGAGAAGTATACCTATGTTATTTCTGTAGTAATTAGCAACAACAATATCTAATAGTAGGTCATTGTTGAAGTCGCAAATCGCTACATGTCTAGGATAAGAATAAGATCCAGTTGAGTATGTCACCTGACAAGCAAAAGAACCATTACCAAAGCCAAGAAAAAGACTTATAGCATTTCTTCCAAAATTAGCAACCACGATATCTAGTTGAGTATCATGATTGAAATCACCAACAACTACAGATTTCGGATAAGAATAGGATCCAGATGAAAATGTCAACTGATTAGCAAACGAACCATTACCATATCCAAGAAAAACGCCTACGCTGTTAGATTCACTGTTAGTTACTATGATATTCTTTTGTTGGTCATGATTCAAGTCAGCTATTGCGAACGACGATGGTCGAGATCTGTCGCCCGTTCGGAGAGTTGCATGATTTCGAAAAGTACAATTAACATACCCGAATATCGCGCCTATATTACCGTTGTCCTCATTAGCTACAGTAATATCAAGTCGAGAATCACGATTAAAATCACCCACTGCAACATAGTACGGATCAAGACCAGTTCGATACGTTGCTTCAATCGTAAACGAACCATCTTTATGTCCAAGAAGTACAGCAACATTGTTTGCGCCAGTATTGGCGACGACGATATCTATTAGGCGGTCATTGTTAAAATCATCCATAGCTACAGACGATCGAACTATGCCTATAGAATAAGTTTTTTTTTAAAATAAAAATGACCCATTTCTAGATCCGAAGAGTACACATAGAGTGTCCGAAAGTGTACTAACGACAACAGTGTCTGATATACTATCTTTATTGAAATCACCAACAGCAGCTGACGTTGAAGAGAAAGATCCCGTTGTATAAATCATTGAATTTCCGAAAGTTCCATCATTACTGCCAAGTAACACAAATATATTGTTTGCGCCTTCACTAGTCACGACTAGATTCAATACCTTGTCATGATTGAAATCAGCACTAGTCACAGAATATGGAATCAAAGTGCCAATACAAGACTTAGTCTTACTAGTAAAATTTCCATTTCCATTTCCATTTCATGATAGTACACTCAAATCCTTAGTACCTTGACTAACGACGACTGTATCGAGTTGATCATCATTATCGAAGTCAGCAGCAGTAATAAATATTGGATAAGAATTAAAACCAGTTGAAAATGTTTTGTGATGGGTAAAAGAATCATTGTTGTTTCCAAATAGTATATCTAGGTACAGCACTTGCAACATAAAGTTCGACGGCAATGTCTAGGTAACTGCCTTTGTTAAAATCTCCGATGGCCAAAGTAACCGGAAAAGAATCGTAGCCAGTGAAATATATAATTGGATTGGAATAACGACCAGATCCATATCCATAAACTACACTTATACTATGAGTACTATAATTTACAATGACAAAGTCGAGTATTCTGTCATTATTAAAATCAGCTATAGAGATCCCAAGTGGACGCGAGGAGACGGTTGATATTGTTATCTGACTGGCAAACGATTCATTTCCAATTCCCATAAATATTCCGATATTTTTAACGCCGAAAATTTGAGACTACAATATCAATGCAATAGTCATTATTAAGATCATTAACGGCTAGCCTATATGAAGCGGATATAATACCAGTTGAATATGCCATCTGTTTTGACATCTTACCAGTACTGTTGCTAAGAAATATATCTATACTGTCAACAGCGTAAATAGCAACAGCTATATCTAACCGAGAGTCGTTGTTGAAATCCCCGATCGCAACCGATCGTGGGTGATAATTGTATTCAATTGGATGTTTAGCAGTTGATATAAATTGCAAGTTACATTAGCCATTTAAATTATACCAATGCGATGAAAGGGTAATTTATAGAAAACTGAAAATTTCAAAATGTTTTTATAGATTATACATCATCTTTGCACTCTGGAAACATGACACATTATGGTTAGTTCTAATGGCTATGGTGTAGGCCCTACTAATAATAGAATGACTGTAAGTGATTAAAGGCTTTTAGCAGCCGCATTAATCCGTAGGATAGTTCCTAAAAATTGAGTTATAGTGTACCGCACCACTACGACCATTCATAATTTCTCTACGCCATAGATCACTCAAATAATGTGAATATTGTTACGTTTCTATGAGATACTCTTCGATTACTCAATGTTTGACGAGTACTATTGTCATTTCTTAAGTTGACTTTTATCATTGCATGACATATCAAGGAAAAATGTACTTAAACAATATACCTGGTTGCTTCGTTGAAGTAAGACAAACAATCACGATTCCAATAATTGCCATCAGAACCGTCAATAAAATTATGAAAAAGATTCCAATTTTCCAGTATAATGCTTCCTGTGACAATTGTCTTCTAAGTAAAAGGAAAATCGAATACAAATAATAAAAAGCTATTAGCGCAATCCCTGCAGGATTAAAAATGTGAAACACGATAAAGCTCGTTGTCTGGAATCCGTCTACCACGGTCTGTGATGGCCTGTGGAGCTTCTCTGTCACGGTCTGTATCTGTATTATGGTGTATGAAGTTTCTAGACACCATCACAGACAGTGACAGAGAATTCACAGACCATCACAGACCGGGACAGAGACCTCAGAAACCATCACAGACCGAGACAGAGACCGCAGAAGCCATCACAGACCAGGAGAAAGACCTCAGAAACCATCACAGACCGGG
>OENM01000211.1:84598-102544 GCA_900239745.1 Rotaria magnacalcarata
AATTTCTCACTTCACCGTATATGTCCAACTTGAAACTTGAATTCAATTGAAAATTGAAATTTTCTATTTTCAACTGAATTCAAGTTTTAAGTTTGACACTACTGTTCAAGACAGCTGCTAACATCAGCCAAGAGTTGTTGTAACAAATCTCAGTATATAAAAAAACGAGCTGAGTCATTTCTATTGAAAATCTAGGTCCCGGTAACCTTAAATGGAGTACAAGAGCAACAACAGTAATTGGTAATGGTTATGGATCACACTTTGATCAATTAAGCTTACCTTCAGGTCTCTTTATCGAAGCTAAAACACAAATTTTGTATGTTTCTGATAATACTAATAATCGTATTCAAAAACGTTATCCAACTGGTGAAATAAAAACAGCTGCTGGAAAAGCCGATGGTACAGGTGGAACAACATTAGATAAGTTATCGAATCCAGTAGATGTTGTTGCAGATGAAAATGAAAATGTTCTTGTTGCTGATTGGAATAACCAAAGAATTCAATTTTGGGAGAAAGACGCGCAGATTGGAGAAACAATTGCAGGAAATGGCAGTAAAGGAGAAGCATTGAATGAATTTAGTTATCCAAGTAGAGTTTTATTCGATTCAAAGAAAAATATTATCGTTGCTGATACACAAAATCAGCGTATTACACGATGGCCGCCCACGTATGATCCAAAAACATCTACTGGTACAATCATGGCGGTAAGTTGTTCATTCTATTTCTATCGTGTAACAAAATATAAATATCTGTATTCGTTCGATTAACGAAGAAAAGAAAATTACGAATAGAAAGCGAAGTTTAGGATTTAAGTGTACTTGATTATAATATTTCTTCTAGGGAGGTAATGGTGGAGGTCTTAATCCATATCAATTAAATAATCCATTTGGTCTATTTTATGATGAATTAAATCAAATTTTTTATATATCAAACCATGACTCACATTCAATTACACAATGGGTTATCGGTGATTATGAAGCTCGCAATATTTATGCTGGTATACCTGGAAGATATGGAAATAGTTCAGCTCAATTATTTTATCCAGAAGGTATAACTCTTGATAAATATGGTAATTTATATATTGCTGATTGTCAAAATCATCGAATTCAAATGTTTTGTCCAAACGCTATATTTGGTATTACAATAGCAGGCACGGGACAGCCAGGAAATAGTAGTCATGAATTAAGTTATCCAGGTGACGTTGCATTCGATGCGGAACTTAATTTATATGTTACGGATACATTTAATAGTCGTATACAAAAGTTTGAAAGAGTAAAATAAAAAATATCTATTGATCAGCGATATATTTTAAAATTTTTGCGATCTCTTCTGAGTGTAGTCAAGGAAAAAAAAGTAGACTCTAATGGATCCCACAATGCATCAGAGTCTTCAAGCATTCATTAATCTAGACTAATATTTTCAGTGATCGAAAAATCATAACAGATATCAACGAAAAGATGCTGTTCAAGGGCAGTGACGGTTGTCAAGACCCAACATTTTTTATCCGGATAGTGTAGGTGACGTTAGCAGTGTACTCGACTAAAACCTGTCCATATTCTCGAGGGCGTGAATCCCGAAAACGTTCTCACTATCACACCATAAACTTCTGAATGCTGATGAAAATCTCTGTTCTAATACATTTATTTTAAAAATAGGATTGCGCTTCTAGTGAACGAAAATTTATCTTTCGATAAGAAAAGAAAAACATCAAAATAAATTTATTACTATAACTACAAATGTTATGACTAGACACAAATGGAAAAGACTAAAGATGAACATCGTTGATTGGAATAATTTTGATGCGGACGAAAAAACATTTTCATCGAACTTAAAACAATCACTTGTAACCATATTGAAATTATTTGCCTCACAAAATTGTAAACCTGATTTATAGAGTGTACCTAAACGATAAACATGGACAATAGAAGATTTTATTTTAAATATATATATGATGCATACCAATGACATTTCCACTGAATTCAGCGGTTTTACAATTTTTATATAATTCATCACAAAACGTTTGACAAATTTTAACGCGTCTAAATGATAATAGGTAAGTTGATGGCAACAAACTAATTAAAAAGATTTTACTTTTTTATGTACCATAAATATTGATCAGGTGCACAAAAGAAACACATGAGATAATTCATCATATTTCGACATTGTGCTGAAGCTTGATGTAAAGTGAACATAGACTCGAAAACACTTGCTACTTCAGTTCGTTTACAACATGCATCATCTTCATACCACGAACAATTAGCTAGACCTTTTTCTACTTTTGGATACCGTTCATCGGCTATAAATAGGATTTAATATATGCATATTAGGATTATGCAAAAAATAACTTACAAAAAAATCGGCATGGTCTTGTCGTATCAAAACGGATTTTAATTAATTCAACATCATCTTCATATTCTTCGAGTGTTAATGCATCAGTAAAACCGGTATTTGAATTAACGGAATTTGTACAGTGAAGAGCGAATGATATTAGACAAAATAATATCAAACAAAAATTCATTGTTCATGCTGGACATGAAAATTACATGGAAATGAAAATAATATTGACGAAGAAATATATCTAAAAAAATTTAGAAAACTATAATGATCAAACAGAAGGAATTTCATCGTTCATTCATTCACTGGTTTCATATCGTAATCGGTTTTTTTTGTTGGAAAAGAAAAATGAAATTCTATTTCCTATCGATACTGAATGTCTTTAATCAAATGAAGTCACACATTTATTGTATTAAAAGTACTAAAAAGATAAGAAATTTTGATTTGTTTAACAATAACAATAGTACTATGCCAATACACTGCACACTCAAAACAATTCATAATAATAATAATAATAATAATAATAATAATAATAATAGTAAATGCAAAAGAAAAAACAAAATGACTTTTATAAAACCGATGGCGTATCGATAGCACCTTTAAAAAATCTTAATAACTGCAAAAGCACCGCAAAAAAAAAATATTAAATTCTAGATTTATGGATCAACAAATGAAACCATAATATATCTTATTCCTTTCGTGACCGGTAAACCTTCGTGTAAATGCGTTAAACGGCCTGGTTGCATCAAAGCCCAGCCACGACGTGTCGAAGTTACCGAACAATTATATCGAAGAAATCGACAGCCTCCACCCTAAAGTAATCAAATATTTTTTGATAACAGAACCTTCTTTTAGTTTTACTTCGAAATCTTTTCCGGCATCATTCAATGCAAGATTAACTGTATATGTTGATGCATCATGATGAGGTCGTAGTCTATTTTGACGGTCAGGCATATAACGAACAATGAAATTCAATACAGCCTTCGGTGGCTATAATAATAATAAAAAATATCCGATTATCCGATTTCAAGTAAATATATATATCAAAGTTTACGTCACTGTAGTAACCAGTAAAAACTTTTTGTTGTATTGGTTGAACGATATCTCGAAGAATAAATAGCCAATGTTCTTGTAGACCAACTTGCGTCATATGAATATCATCTGTTGGAACATTTTCATAGCCACCAGCTAATCGAGCATCCTAATTGAGTAAAAACAAGAGGTGACTTTCTCTTTTCTTTCTATTCATGTTGCAATTTACATTATGTGCTGCTCCCGACCATTGATTGAATGTTTCCATCAGATTAATGAAATGTTCTGTAAATTCGTGTGACAAAAATGGAAACCAATACACATCCGGACATGGCTAAAAATCGAAAGCAGCGTTTTCGTCTTCGAAGAATTAAAAAAGTAAAAATACTTGTTCAATTATTGCATCTTTTTCGAGAGCTTTATGGTAATCTGGATGAAGATATCGAGCTTTCCAATCCTTAGAAGATCAATCGGTTTTTAAAATTAAATGTAAAAAATTAAATCTTACTTTAACGTTATTAAATATTTCGTATAACTCAGGTTGAATTAATGATATATTAAAATTGTCTGTATCGATCAAATGTCCATAGTTCAGTTCATTCGTTATATACATAAAATATCCCTTTTAATAAAAGCAAAATTATTAACAGGCAAAAGCAAAGGCAACTCTATAGACATACAGCGTCTCGTAATGATTGACAAAGTTTGACATCGGGATCTATTTGTGCATCGACATATGTCGGTGTAAAACGTTGAAGAAACGATCCATTAATTAAATACGAATGAGCAATATGTGGAACATTGAAAAGACCCCTAGAAAAAACATTTATTTCAATCACTATCTATATATATCGTACGGCTAGAATATTAGTCCGAAAAGACTTTCGTTCTGGTGTATGTCGCATACATTTTTTTGTAATTAATAAAATCCATATAATCAGGTGATCGTTGATAATATCCGGCATCTGAATAATCTCCCCAAAAATTACTCCAAGTTTGTCCCGGTCGTAAAAGCATTGGTGCAACAACAGTTCGATTAGCTGCTATTAATTTAATTAATGTATCTGGATGATCAATATGAGCGATTGAATCGAGAATAAATAAATAATCACATTTGTCTTCTTGACATTCATGGCTAAACATAAAGAAAATTTTTTTTTTTATTTTTCTTGTTTGAAATGAGACAATAGCGAAACATACATAGCTTGTTGTCGTGCTTCAGCTTCGGTTGTATCATCGTCGACATTCAAATATTTGACGAATTTATATTCATCTTCGCTGAATTTTTTCAAATATTGCTCCGTAATATTTTTATGGTACTCAACCTGAAAATGAAGGGATGTCATTTTAAATTTCGTGGACGTCTATAATTTATTTAGTTATATATATTTGCCGATATACTTGTTTCGTTCTGTAGCTGTTACTCAATACAGACTTTTTAGACTTGCTAAATATTCGTCAACTCTTACTTGATTATGAATTAAAATACTCAAACGTTGTTTTGGATAAGTCAATTTCATGATTTTCTCAAAATATTCACGAAGAAATGGTGTTGGAAATTCAATAAATAAGCCAATATAGACCATAGGCCATTGCATGAGCTTACAAAAAGAAACAGAATTCATTAGACTTCCGATAATAAACTATTTCATTCTTACATCATCAATTTGTGTAACATCGAATAAACTCTCTTTACATTGTAAACATCCCTCGTTTGTTGACCAAGTACGAGCAATATAGTTACTTAAATAGTTCAAACTTTTCTATAACAAAAAAAGCAATCCTTAAATTATAAAAATCAAGTTTTTACTATTTTTTTACTTGAGCAGAACCATTGCCTTGAATAACCGTTGGTATTGAATCAGTCCATGAATTGTGTACATAAACATCATCTCCATTCGCTGGTAATTGAAGTTCATTAATAGCTCCATTTAAATTCATAAAAACATCAGCACGCTTGTCAAGTACAATGGACCATTTATTCTAAATTAGTTATAATTATTTTAAATAAAAAGCAAAACATTTTCTATTCCTACTCGACTAGATTCATCAAGAAAAACTTTTGTAAAAAATATTTGTTCATCTTTAATGTCATCTTGACTTGTTATCATTTCGTAAATGTCCGAAGCATAACCCATAAAACCGGCAGAATTTAAAAAGCGTTTTTCATTACTTCCAACCATTGGATAATCATACTAAACAAAATCCACAAATCATATTCGAAACATAGAAAATATTAGTCGCCTACTTGTAAATTTTCATCAGGCCAACATTTATCTTCGGCACCAAAAACAATTCGAGCTGGTTTCAATCCTTCGAATTTGTCTAGTACGAACACTGGTCCTTGAGTAAATATAACATTGTAAGCATCCGTATAGAGAATAATTTTCTTTTTATCATCTTTATAACGGACTAGGTTATCTCGAACAATCTTCATTCGCTGTTCAGCATTGGTCGATTCTTGGCCGAGACCATAAATCTATATGAGCAAAATTACATTTACAGGCTAACATATATTTCTTCTCAGGCAATAGACAGGATGAACAGACAACAGTGGTAAGCTGACGTGATTCTGAATAATGATCGGAATACTCAACCCCCTCCCATGATCGCCATTTTCCATTACTTATAGTACACTATCATGAACAGGAATAACCCCTTATTTCTATACGCAAACTGATTTACAAGTCAAAACATAATTTAAAAAACAAATTTTATGTAACAGTCACCTCGTATTTGTAACCATAAACTTTTAATGATCGAATAAAACGATTATAGCCATCATTTTCACTTGAAGCCACCGCCACCACAAGTAAATCATCTAAATATCAATTAACATTATTCATAACTTAAAGAACATCTTCAAATACCTTGATCAATTGCTTGAGTAGGATAACAAAAATTGATTATTAGAATAAGAAGCAGTGGACTCAGCACTCTTCTCAAGGCCATGACAGAACTGATCTGTTAATGGGAACGATGCGTAGTGCCCGGACGATGATGATCCTATACATAAATATCTTGGAACAATGCTTCTAGCGCTACTATCAATTGCTTTTTAATCACCATTTTATTTATTTTGTTCTCAATTGAAAAATAGATCTACTGATTTCTATGAAAAAAAATTCAATAATCATAATATTATCCTTTCAAAATGCATAAGTGCATTAGTGACCTATTATATAATCGCTATAGAGAATAGTTCATTCGGCTTTTCGTTGTTATTCATCGAAGAGCATAAAAAAAAATTTTTTCCCAACTTGCATTTGTCATATTGTGTCAAAGATATTTTAATTGTTTTTATTTGTTTCAGATCGACACTAATCTAGTCGTCGTTTCTTTTAAAAATGTCGGCCGCGAATGGAGACAATCAACAGGATACATCATCAAATCCACAACCTTTGGCTGAAGCTGAATCCGAAAAACCATATACCGATCAAGGACTTAATGAGAAAATTGTACAAAAAATTCGTTCATTAATTGATTTAGGTAAATTAATTTCAAGTGATATTGATAATCGTGTTTGTGAACAACTACGTTCGTTTCCTGATGATGCCACATGTATTGATTCAGTATTTAATGAATTCAACGATTCCGATTTAACCGGTGTAGTTAATAAAGGTGCATTTCTATGCAATTTTATAAAGCAATGGAAATTACGTAATCCACAACAAGCAAAATTGTCATCCAACGATCCACAATCATCACAAGGTTTTGGTGAAAATGCTCGTACACATAAGCCTGGTCCAGATGAAGCGAAATTAAAAGTAAAAATTAAACTAAAAATACGAAGATTCATAATGCCTATTTTGTAGTTAATTCTTGAACGAACCGGATATAAAACTGAAGTAACAGCTGGTCAACGTAAATACGGTGGTCCACCACCTGATGGACCCGAACGACCTGCTAGTCGTAGTGAAGTATGCAGATTTTTTTAAAGAGAATAATTTGTTTCTACTGTATTTTCTATATTAGGTTTTTATTGGTAAACTTCCACGTGAAATATTCGAAGATGAATTGATTCCTCTGTGTGAAAAAGCTGGGAAAATTTGGGATCTACGTTTAATGATTGATCCAACATCAGGTTTCAACAAAGGTTACTGTTTTGTTACATACTGTTGTCAAGGACAATCAACAAAAGCCTGTGAACAAGTAAGGGGATTTATTTTGAGATTTGTTAGAAAGCTTTCTCATTCTATATCATTTTTATTAGTACAGTAATGAGAGTAAGCAACACGTCTGATTTCCTTTAATTTAACTCCCATGGAATTATATTGACATTCTTTCTTTTTCTCTCCAGCTCAATGGCTATGAAATACGACCAGGAAAACCTATTAAAGCCAATTGTAGTGTTGCCAATCTTCGATTATTTATTGGTAATATTCCTAAAACAAAATCCAAAGAAGAAATTAAAGACGAATTAGGAAAAGCCGTTGATGGTGTCAACGAGGTTATTATTTATACACCAGCGGATGAAGCTGATAAGAAAAAAAATCGTGGATTTTGTTTTGTTGATTTCGATACACATAAAAATGCTTCGGCTGCTAAACGAAAATTAGCCAATGGCCGTGTTCGAGTAAGGCAAACGATTTATTCGTTGATCTATGAAGAATAAAAGAATAATTTAAGGTGTTCAATCGTGATATTGCTGTTGATTGGGCAGATCCAGATGAAGAACCTGATGAAGATATTATGTCACAAGTGAAAGTATTATATGTACGAAATTTAACATCCGATGTATCTGAAAGTGATGTCAAAGATTTCTTTTTACCCTATGGAAATATTGAACGTGTAAGAAAAGTTCGAGTAAGTTACATCATTTTCCGAAAAACTAAAAATTTTATTTTAAATGAATTCTATCGACATGTTTACAGGATTATGCTTTTGTTCACTTCGATAAACGAGAAGATGCATTGAATGCTATGCGTGCACTAAACGGAAAAGTAAAAGAATAAATAGAGGGCTTTCATATTTGAATTATCGACACTTAATTTTAAGCTGCTTGGCCGAAATACAATTGAAGTTAGTTTAGCTAAACCATTAAGTGATAAACGAAAGCAAGCACAAACAAAACGTGAACAACGAAAACCTTTTGATGGACCTATTAATCCACGAAATAATTTTGATAATAATTCACTAAGTGGTTTTGGTGGTGGATCATCTTCAGGTGGTTTCGGTGGCTTCGATAGTGATTTACCGCGTGCAGGCGGTGGACGATCGGATAACTCATTCAGTTCGTATTTAGTTATACACATGAGTCAATGATATCTACAGTGTTCAATATTTAGATGTGAATAATTTCGGTGCTTTTGGTGGAGATAACTTTATGGGAAGTGGACCAACTCAAACACCACCACCACCACCACCGCCACCTCCATCATCATCATCGTCATCTTCACGTGGTGGATCATCTCAACGAGGAAACAATCGTGGTGGTGTATGTAGCTGACTTTTGAATTGTTCAATGCGAAAATTGATTTTATTTTTAGCGTTCTGGTGGCGATCGAGGCGGCTATTCAGGTAATAATCGTGGAGGCGGATTTAGTTCAGGCAGTCGAGGTGGAAGTGGTAATTTTAATCAAAATAATCGTGGAGGATATAATAATAATAATCATAATAATAGTTATCGAGGAAACCGCGGTGGACCGTCACAGCATGTAAGAGAAAGAAATTCTTGTGTATTTTTACTTGTATTTTTTTCAAGAATAACTCTGGCGGATATAATAATAACAGTGGTTTCAATCAAATGGATGGTGGATTTAATTCCCAAGGTTGAATCATATATTACTATGATAGAAATACGTTAGAAGTTCGTTTTTATTCTATTTAGGTGGCTTTGGCGCATTCAATAATCCATCACAAAACAACAACAACAATAATAACCAATCGTTTGGTCGGCCATCGAATCAAATGGGCATGGGCAACAGTGGCTTTGGCATGAACCAAATGCACCAGAATCAATCTTATGGAGGTATGAAACGACCAGCTAACCAGATGAACGATGGTAATATGTCGAAACGATCACGTCCTGATACTGGATCGTGGGGAGCCATGGGCGGTGACAGCAATGATAATTCCAATAGTGGTCCGCAACAACAACAGAATGCCGGTGGAAATTGGTATCAAGATCAGGGCTACAACAGCTCACAGCAACAGTCCAGTTACAGCTGGAACTGAGCTTTGTCTGTAGATGATCCAATGTGTGTGAGAGGTGAACTTTTCGTAAAAAGACAGTGGGTGAAAAACGAATTTCTCTTTCTCGCTCTCCGATTCCCCCAAAATTTGGAAAAAAATATCGATAATCGACTGTCGTTCTCACACTCATACATAGATTTCTTCGTTTTTCGTGTTTTTCTTTTTGTTTTCTCATAAATGTTTATAAAGATAATTAACCAAAAACAACAACAACAACAAAAAAACAAAAATTAAGAAGGAAGATTAGCGTTTTTTGTATAGAAAAACAAAAGCAAAAGACTTTTTCTTAATTTATTTGTTCATGTCTGTGTCATTCATTATTTCTCTCTATTCTGTGCTTCTTGCTTTTTCGACCAAAAATGTTCATCGTCGTTTCTCTTTCTCTCGATAAAAAAACCGATAAAGAAAACAACATTTTTGCCATATCAAACTAAACAACTATAACCAATATCTGTTTTCTCTTTTGATTTTCATATAAAAAAATTTAGAGAACGAGGTTAAATTTAAAAGTCTTTTTAATATTATTGTTTGTATGGAATACTGATTTCGTCGATTCATTGGGAAAAATAAATACATAAATATAAATATTCAAATAAATTGGAATAATAATAGGAAATTCCGTATATATATATAAAAAAGAAAGAAACAGATTTTTCTTATTGGGGTAAGAACGAATTGGAGTACGGCATAAATTATATTTTATTTTCAATCAAATTGATTAGGAAAAATAGAAATTGATTTGACTGCATTAGTGATTTTATTTCAGGATATGTGCTTGTTCATGATATGGAATCGGTCTGATGTTGACTTATTATGCAACGACTCTGGCTACATAAATGATTCCAACGTATTTTCATTCATTGATAGCTGATTGTCAAAATTTAATACTCAGTAATATCAAGAAAAAAAGTAAGAATCTTATATATTGATAGTGAGATAAAACATAGTGGTATTATTTTAGATCAAAAACAGTTGATGAATATATTCAAACCGAACAATGGTTGATAATATTGTACCGACAGGAATTTATCAACTTTACTGCTGTTTTTCGTATTTATACAACATACTCAGTGAAATGTTGTATGACCTTGATGTAAACCATCTTATCGTGTTTTAAGTGTCAGATACTATTGTATCAGTTTTTTTATGCATACCTTCATGTCAAATATTTAAAACTTTGTTTTATTTGTTTATTCTTTTTATATTTTTTATGTGAACGATCCATATTTGATAAATACGCATGGACTTGTTTTTATCTTAAAATTGTATAATATTTAATATTTTTTCCAATGCAATGAAACTAAAAGTATTGACTTGATGCTACTAGTTATTTGACATCATAGATGCTGTGATTAGTTTTGCAACAAGAATGTGAATATGTTCCAGTAGGAACGACACACGACTCACATATGGTTGAATTCATCTTGGGTGTGGGTAAGGGTGAAAGTGTGAATGTACTTCTTCCCTGAAATCACCCCCTATGACCACACCATTTTCTCGATGATCTACTGTCAGTTACTTCAGGAAAGCACTGACAATTAACCGGAATCCACCAGAAGGGTGTGGGTGAGGTGTGAGTATGAGAAGACGAATGACACCCACACCCTAGTGTGAGGGTGGGTGGGTGTGGATGTCATTCGTCTTCTCATACTCACACCTCACCCACACCCCACCCTCTATGAGTGGTCTGATTTTATCAGAAAATCACTCTTGCATGATGCGAAGACACATTATACAGACTCTAAGCATATTTTCACAAAATACTAAGACAATACATGTTTAGTGAAACTCTGCGTTCGCATAATACATTTTCGAGAACTGTACATAATTAAAATACCGAAACAGAAGATTGAAAAACTCGAAAGAATACAAAAAAATGAAAAGATAGAATATTCCTTACATGTGCAAGCTCTCAAAAACACCTACTCATCATCTAAAGACTCTTCATCAATTGAAGGCTCTTCATCATTATTATCATCGCTAACACTTATCTCAAGCAATCCCTTACATACAATTTCTAGATCTTTTTTCATTTCTGGGTACTTCTCAGTAAATGAGTTTGGCTTTTCACGTACCGTATCCAAATCATTGTTTAATTGTTGAGCTGCTGCTGTTCTTTTTGTTTTAGTTTTTCTTTCTTTTTCATGTCGCTCATCTCTATCGTTGTCTGGGACACTGCCATACAGAATACAAAGTTGAGAAAACCAGCCCGATAGTAGTTTTGCGCGTACTTCTGCAGACTTATCACTGTCTACTATCTTTTGTAGCTCTGGTATAGCTTCATTAATCTTGTTAATATACCACTGTGCGGGCGAAGATTGAATACTTGTATTTCTCCATGTTTGAAAAGTTTCCACGCGATTCTCAATTTCTTTTTTGAACTCTTCTGTTGCACTACGCTCTCTGTGCTTTTTAACTCGGTCTGCTATACATGTTTTGATTTTATCTATCTTTATCGTTCGCTTTTCGACTGAATCGCACCATCGTTTTTTTTTAGCTCTTCAATTTCTTTTTGAACCGAACCTTCTTCCTTTATTTCTTTTAGTATTTGCAATATCAACTCCTTTTTTGATAAACGCGAGTTATATACATATTTAATCTTAGCTAATTTTTTTAATTCTTCCATATTTTTTTCGGACAGAGTTGTATACTCATCTGATTTTTCAAGTTCTCTCTCAGCTGTTTCCTGTGTTCGTTTACCTAATGGCTGCCGACTGATTTCAACGCTAGAAGACTGCAGATTGCGGTCTATAATATCGTGATGAAGCTGGTAATACAAATCTTCGGCTATCTGTTTCTGTTCCTTATTTTCTACAATTTGGAATTCTGTTTCAATATATTTCGTCAATAGTTTTAAACTTTCCCCAATCAGGGTTTTCCATAAAATGGTTTTTTTAATATAATGTGATGTTAAAAAGCTTTTCAGACTGGCGTCATCATTCAAAAATTTTTCTATTTCTGTTACATCACTAGCCTTCAAGTCTTTTTTGGCTTTGTTGGTCATTACTTCCAGCAGATTTTTCATATCTGACTTAACCAGGTCGGTAATATTTCCTGTTTTCAGCTCAGTTTGCCAACTCGCTATCATTGGTTGTGGCTTAGCAAACGACCAGTATACTACTTTGACTTTGTTGCTGCTATATGTCGTTCTATTACTGGCGGCTAACCTTAAGTGATAGATCATATGTTTGAAATAATCGGACGACGGAGCTGTCAGACTAATCGTATCTGATGTTCTATATTTGATTTGCATCAGATATCTATCATCCTCGGTGGATTTTATGTCAATATCCTCCACTCCTTCTTCGACGATACTTGTCCATTGACGGCCAGGCCAAAATGATTTCAACTCGCTTGATTCGCACACCATTGATATTGCTTGAAATAATACTACGGCAGTCTGATAATGATAGCCAGCCGATGAATCGTTAGCTGTTTTTTCAATTTCAGGTAAATCATTTTTAGCTTTGTAGATAAATTCACGGTAATGTAGACACTTTTCGTCGCTGTTAGTAGTGCTTCCAGAGTCCTTTTTCTCGACTGATGTGCGAGTAGGCGTTGGAACAACATCATCGGTCGTGATTTTGAACTTTTTCTTTTCCTCAGAGTCGGCAGTACTGATAAAAAAGGTAGTGTATTTTACGTTGTCAGTTTGTACAAAGTATCTCTTACCCAGATTTTTTAGACATTTTTAATAAGTGTCAGATTTTGATGATTTTCGAATTTCTTTTTTATTCACAGAGCTCCTGCTGATTCTTGTATATTTTTGCTAGAAGAAAATATAAAAATAAATATTTTACACAATGATAAATCATCTTGTGACGATTTTTGATGGTATAGACCCGTTTATTGATAAAATGAAAAGAAGTATACACTGCTCTCTTCTAGACATTCGTACCTCTCTTTTTATACTGCACGAATGTCCTTCGAAGAACAAAAAAGAAACACAGAAGAAATAGATGAGACACGTATTAATCTGTTCGAGGACGAGTGTTGAATTACTAGGATTATGATAATGCGTGTATATTTGAAGGTAAATGGCGTAGCGTAAATATTCAAGGAGGTGTTGGATTACTGTGTTGAAGGTGAATGGTGTAGCGTTGCTATTCAAGGATAAGTGTTGGACAAATATGTCTGTAAATTGAGTGTATATTTGAAGATAAATATATTGGTACACTCCCGGACCGAAAATTGACGCACTCCTGGGCGTCGACTAGGGGGTAGGATGCGGGCGATCAAGGCAAACAACAAAGAGAGGAGATGAATGAAGAGAGGTGCTGAAGATAGTTATGCAAGGAGTCCAACGGTTGGTGCCGGATTGTTGTGGAAGACGACCTTGGGTGTAGCTGAGCGTCGGGAAAAATAGCAATAGATCAGGACGAGGATTAAGAATAAGACGATGATGAGGGTGGAGGTGGTCAGAATACCTAGTGGGTGGCGATGCACGTCGCGTAATGGCGGGAGGTTTGGAGGTAATGTGTTGGAAGTCATGTACTTATAGGCAGCTCGAAGTTCGTCGGTGATGTATGGTATTTTGGGCCAGCGGGCTAGGTCAGCTAATTGTTCGTCAAGGTGAAAATTGTCTGGGATTGAGTTGTTGAATATGGTGGGGTCCCAGATGGTCATCGGGGGACCACTAACTGTAGGGGACGGTTGGATCGTGAAGTCGGGACATGTTAAGGAAGTGTATGGTGGTATGGTGATAATGGAAACGGCTGGTAATGCCCATGCCGTGTTTTGGAGGATAATCGGAGGGTTTGAAGTAGAAAATTTGATGAGTTGACATGTAGTAGGTGCGTTGAGAGAGAGAGCCCATTGGGGACCGATGCGTTCATAGAAGATAGAGTCTTTGTAAGGTTCCGTGTGGCATTGGGAGAGCATGGAGTTGTTTANTTGGCTACTCGGCGACATTGTGGAATGCGGCGTATTGCGTTGTATGGAATAAGGTAACACATTTCGCGTACCAGTGGAATGGAAACGGTGAGTGGAACGATGGTGTCAGTCGGCGAGTATTGTGAGAGGTATCGAAAGATAAGTCCGGATGTTGGGTGCAGCGTGTTGGAGCGGGGTAGCGGTGTTAGTAGTGACGTCTGGACTGATGGAAACGGTGTGCTGAGCCACAGGAGGAATATAAGATGCATGTTGTGGTGTATTAGAGAATGATATACTAGAAAGAAACAGATATAACAAGACAGATAACGAGTGTGAGTTGATTGAAGGAGACAAATCAAAGTTCGAGGGGGTGTAGTGTCAATATGTTAAAGATGCTGATCAGGGCACGGCACAGAGCATGGGACAGGGAAGGTCTGTAACGGTGAGTGGATATTTGAGTTCGTGTCAGTGTTTGCTAGGGGGTCGGCGAATTCTGGAGGGATATCGCCGTGTTGTATTGGGGGTTGTGGTAACGTTGTCTGCAGTGGTAGCAGGATGATCTGTTAGAGGGCTGTAGTATGTTTTGATGCGATCGATGTTGGTAGCGCCAATGTTCACATTATCAGCCAGTCGAGTGATAAGGAATGTGCCTGGAGAAAGTTTTTCGGTAATGCGGCATGGACCTTGGAATTTGGGTCTGAGTTTGGTGGATATGGGATTACCGTCAATTGTTGGGGTAGGGAGCTTAACCCATACCAAATCGCCGATGTGGAACTCGCGATTATTGGTGTTGCGGTCGTATTTGGCTTTCTGGCACAGTTTTTGTACTTCGGAGTGTTCGCGAACAAGTTGGTATGATGAACGTAATGATTGNNNNTAGTTAGGAATATTGGGGTGTGGGTCGTTACTTGGGAGTTGGGTGAGAAGATCGATTGGGAGCATGGGATCGCGGCCGAAGTTGAGAAACGCGGGTGTGTCGCCGGTAGTCTCGTTAACTGAGGTGCGGATGGCGAAGGCGAGTTTCTGAAGATGTTGATCCCATAGATGAGGGTGGCGATGTGTGTATATAGCGATTTGAGCTTTCAGTGTACGATTCACTCGTTCGGTCATATTGGTTTGTGGGTGATAATTCGAGGTGAACTTGCGTGATATTCCTAGTTGAGCGCATATGGCGTTGAACATTTCTGAAACGAACTGAGGTCCATTATCGGACAGGATGTATGTAGGAACGCCGTATCGGCAGATGATTTCATTGATTACGATGTCAGCGACGTTTGAAGCTGTGGTGAGACGTAGCGGAAAGAGTTCAACCCAGCGGGTAAAGTAGTCGACAATGACTAGTAAAAAACGTTTTTGACGTGGTGTTGGGGGAAAAGGTCCCATGATGTCGATTCCTATGGTGTGCCATGGAGTCAGGACGGTATGTAACTGCATTGGATTGGCCAGTGGAGCGTTGAGGGGTTTAAACTGTTGGCAGGCGGTACACGCCTGAACATATTTGAAAACATCTTTTTTCATCGAGGGCCAGTATGCGCGGGAAGATAAGCGATAAAGGGTTTTGATCCGGCCAGCATGGCCGGCAGTTGGGTGATCGTGGGCTAATTGTAAGAATTTGAGCTGGAGGGGTTGGGGAATGACTAGGAGATGTTTGTTATCAAGGAGGCGTTGATCAGAATAAGAATTGAGATGCCGAGTTTTGTAGAGAGTGTTGTTGATTAAGATATAGGGGGCATGTTTGGAGTTGAAAGGTGTAGGTGGTTGGAGCACCAATGATTGGATAATTCTGGCCAGTCGAGGATCCTTCTGTTGCTCCGAGCGTATGTTGTCGAGGATGTTGGTATCGTTTAAAATGTTGACAGTAGATTCGAGAGAGTTGAGTTCCGGTTGGTTAGGTGTGGTGTGTTGTATGGGGTAACGTGACATAAAATCGCCATTGGAGTTTTTGGACCCGGGTCGGTGTTGAATGATCAAGTGATATGGTGANTTGATTAAGATATAGGGGGCATGTTTGGAGTTGAAAGGTGTAGGTGGTTGGAGCACCAATGATTGGATAATTCTGGCCAGTCGAGGATCCTTCTGTTGCTCCGAGCGTATGTTGTCGAGGATGTTGGTATCGTTTAAAATGTTGACAGTAGATTCGAGAGAGTTGAGTTCCGGTTGGTTAGGTGTGGTGTGTTGTATGGGGTAACGTGACATAAAATCGCCATTGGAGTTTTTGGACCCGGGTCGGTGTTGAATGATCAAGTGATATGGTGAAAGTTTCATAGCCCATCGAGCGAGTCGACCAGTTGGATCGCGGGCTGTTTTCAGCCATTGTAAGGCTTTCGTCAGCCACGCCTGTTACTGACCCGGGGGAAGCAAATATTGGCGGAAGTGTTTGGTAGCCCAGACGATGGCCAATGCTTCGCGTTCAACGGCACTGTATTTGCGTTCGGCGGGGTTTAGTGTGCGGCTAGCATATGCAATGACGGAAATTTTGTTGTCATATTCTTGACTAAGAACACAACCGATGCCGTATTCACAAGCGTCGAGTTCAAGAATGAAGGGGTAAGAAAAATTTGGGGCTTGCATGATGGGGGGTGAAGTTAGGTGTTTTTTTAGTATTTCGAAGGCCGTAGTACAGAATTCATTCCAGTTGAAGGTGCGATAGGTTGAAGGGTTTGATTTTGTCCGAAGGAGCTTGAAGAGTGGTTCCGCGATTTTAGCGTAATTCAGAATGAAGCGACGATAATAACCTGTAAGACCGAGGAAGGCTTGTACAGATCGAACATCGCGGGGTACGGGGAAACGTTGGACAGTAGCAATTAGATCAGGGTCGGGTTTAATGCCATCTGGAGTAATGAGGTGGCCGAGAAATTTCATTTCTTGGCGGCAGAAATTGCATTTCGAGGCTTTCAACGTTAGGTGGGCGTCCGCGAGTGCGGAGAAGACTTGACGAAGGTTGTGTAGGTGTTGGTCGAAGGTAGTGGAAAAAACGATGATGTCGTCGAGATATACGAGGCAGCATTGCCATTTTAATCCAGATAGTACGATATCCATAAGGCGTTGGAAGGTTGCTGGAGCGTTGGTCAAGCCAAAAGGCATGACAGTACACTCGAATAACCCTTTATGGGTAACAAAGGCAGTGAGTGCCCGGCTAGAAGGTTCCATTGCGACTTGCCAGTACCCGGAACGTAAGTCCAGGGTGGACACGAAATGTGCATGTTGTAGAGCATCCAAAGTGTCGTCGATGCGTGGGATTGGATAGGCGTCGCGGACGGTGACGTCGTTCAATTTACGATAGTCGATACAGAATCGCATGGAGCCATCTTTTTTGGGTGCGAGTACTACTGGAGATGCCCAGGGGCTCTTAGAAGGAACGATAACGCCTTCCTGGAGCATTTCTTTAATGTTGTCTTCAATGATGAGCCGTCGGGCGGGGGAGTAACGGTATGGAGCTTGGTTGCGCGGTCTGGAGTTTGGTTGTAATGTTATTTGGTGCTTCATGAGGGTGGTACGACCAGGTTTGTGGGT